>VFFE01007609.1:628594-718716 GCA_008921705.1 Burhinus oedicnemus
AGCAAGCACTGCAGGACTGTCACTCAGAGACGAGGAAACATGGTTACCACGTATACAGACTGTTCTGGACAATAATGTTTCCTTTCTTTTCATCTTTTTTCTTCTTTCAACATCTTCGTAATCTTTTTTGGTTTTGTGCTAACATGGAAAAAATTCTTTGAACTGTTTGTTCTAAAAAAACACTTAACTGCTATAAAGAAATTGTAGATGAAACTAATCTTCAGAATAGAAACAATGTGCAGTTGGGAAGTAAATGTCTCAGTAACTGCTTAGAATGGGAGAGAAATCTCATGTATTTCAGTTTAGTAAATACTTCCCATAAATTTGAACTTCAACACAAGATATATATTTTTAATTTCAGGATGTAATATAATTTTTTTCATACATGCCAGTTCAAAACTGCTTGAGTTACTGGTGCATGGATTACAGCAGAGGAGATACTTGCAATTTTTACCTGATATGGACTTAGTGTGCAAATTAGATAATTTACACAAAATAGCAGCAGAAATATGACTTACCTGGGTCTCTGTTACTCTGTCCAGCATTGCAAATGCATTAATAAAAAAAACACTTAAAATTGGAAAATAACAAGAGGGGAATATGTTAAGATTGTGCTTCACCTAGGAAAGTGATGTAGGAATTACTTTTATTTCCCAATAGCCTTTCACTGGCTTGAAAAGATATTAAGGTTTGAATAACCATGGACTTACTTAAGGGCTATTCAAGTATGTAAATTTGTGTGCACACAAGGTCCCTTTTTTTTTCTTTCCAAAATACAAGTATCTCTTTAACAAGGTTTGAGTATCTCTTTAACAAGGTTTGGAAGAGCGTACTGAAAACACTCTTGGTTTATGCTTATTATATTATCACAAGTGCAGTGTAGTTTCTCTAGCTCAGTTTATTGAACTCAAATACTCCCCTGTGCTCTTGTGAACTTAAACAAGATAAGCTTGCCTCCAGATTCCTAGTGTTTCTGGGAGGTTCTAAATAAAAAATAGATAGTGTTTAGATTGACAGATTTGTTACCTGTCAGCAGGAATCTTTCAGCATTATGATTTGAAAGGTAAATTCTTAACATAAACACAGAGTAAAACTGAAAATTACAACTGTTGTATTCATCTAATGCCTTTTGATGCTGGAATTTGATAAGGACAGCACTACTGGGTATGAATTTCAGCACTGTGGAAATCCATTACCAGTCTAAAGGGGGGTGGAGGGTGGAAAAACCCCAACCTAACAAAAAACCATGCAACAAAACCCCTGAAAACTTTACCGAAAGTTCTGTTTTATTTCTTAACTAGTAATATAGGTTAGTGTATTAAATTGGTTCCCCTTAATATTGCTGTCACCCACATATTGCTGTCCCTTTGGAATTGTGAGGTAAGAATTTACCTTTCGGATTGATTACATAAGCAAAATGAGAATTTTAAACAGCAGTGTTCTAAATAGCCTTTGAGTTCTTAAAGTCTTTATCAAAAGAGGTTTAACCCTTCGCTTCTCAGATGGATATTGAAAGCTGCCTATTTGCTAAGTAACTTTAATCTTTCCTTCAAGGGTACGTATTATTGCTTGTTCAGTTTTCATTCACTAAATACTTGGAATGGATTGTTGCATTATATTAAGTGCTTTTTCTTTTCCATGTTCTTCTTTATTTATTAATAGACTAATACCTCATATATGGTCTTTATATAAAGCCAGTAATTTGTGCAACATTATCGGAATGTGCAATATTCTTATAGTAGGAAAAGTGCTGGAGTGAGTGTGTTTGTTATTTCCACCCTTTTTCTATGTAAGTAGAGATTTTTAGTTTCTTCTGTATAATTAATATATGATTCAGCCAAAAACTGTAATTCGTGTAGATTTCTGCATTTTTTTTCTTTAACATACTCCATCAGTCCTGTGCATGAATCAAATTATCTGCCTGATTCATATATGGGCATCCAAGTGAACAAATTACTGACTTAGAGTGCTGAATTACTTTCTCTTACAAATATCAAGTTTTTTAGGGGACATTTCTGTATGCATTTGAGGAGAATTGTTCACGCTGATAAGACTTTGGCAGGATGTGGCCTTTAGTATTAGATATAAGAGAGTATTAGTGACTGTCCTTTAGGGATGATGACCGCTGGAACTTAGCGGTGGGAGGCAACTCCAGAAGCAGGATGCAAAGGTAAAATGTTAATGCCTTTCTTACTCTTGTGAATATTTTCTTAATATAAAATAATAATAATAAAAAGAACTGGAAACAGCAGAATGAGCAGTTCCTAAGTGTGGGAGCAGGAATATTTCAAGTTCCTACTCAAACCAAACCACTGACTTCTCCAAAGGTAGTTTTCTTCAGTTATGAACTTGAGTACATTCCCTAATCCTGAATTGGAGGAATAAAAGCTAAAATGAGCACTGCTAATTGTAGGAAATGCAGCCACCCCCGAAATTTAAGTCTGTTTTAAGTGACTGTATGAGTTCACCATCCAGTCTAAGCTTTTAAGTGAAAATCAAGGGCTGCCTCTAGGTTAGAGTTCCCTCTTTAAGGATGCTCGAAACTTTGTGTGAATAAAATGTACTTGTTTTCCTTAACTCTTTAAAGTTGAACTATGAAACTGATAATGAAATGATAGGGTTGCTAGATTTCTAACTGATAGTACCTTAAAAAGACTTCTGGCTAGTCTATCTCCTTCCATATTAGTTCTCTTAATTATTTGTCATAGGAAAACCAACAAATACTTCCTGTTATTCCTGTGGCTTCTCAAAGTGACCTTTCTGATTGTTTTGGTTGTTGATCCAAGGTAAAAGCCAAAGGAGAGCTTGCTGCTAGTATCGCAGAGTCTCATGGATTGCTATCCATATGAATTTCTGTGATGGGTATGCTTCGAATAGACTTTAGCCGAAGAAATCCAGGCAGGCTTTCCTCAGCCAGCAGTCTTCAGTTCTGTGGCTATCGGAACACAAGCTTGGAAAGCATGTTGTGCTACTCACTTACTCAGAGCTCTTGCACATTCTTTTCCTATTTATAGTGTTTGCTTCGTGGCAGGCTCTCCAGCGGAAGTCCTGGTATAACCTTATGACACCCCTGACTTCAGAAGTTTCTTAAGTGCCATCTTTGATCTCCATATCTTGTGAAAAGACCCAGCAAAACCTATTTTTTTTATTTGTTGTGTTAGGGTGAAAAATACAATTCTTAACAATTTTTTTCAAAGGCTTTTATGCATATGTAATTGCAAATGGTTGAGTTTCTAAAACTTTACAAAATAATACTGGGGTTTTATGTTTGATTTTTCCCATTATACTTCTGAAACACAGTATCTAGTGGAGATGAAAGTACTGTAAACTTAATTAGGGTGCCATTACATTAAACGTGAAAATTGTTTGTGTGTGAAGTCTTTTTTTTTTTTTTTTTTTCCCCCCTGTTCTTCAAGATGTAGATGGAAGCCAGATTCAAGTGGGTTGTGTGGCACTCTGGGATGGTGGGGTTGGCAGAGACAAGGGGTTGGAAGAAATTGACTTAATTTTACCTGGTCTGTTTTTCTTAGTGTCCTGGTTTGAGTGACACAGGGCTCATTTCTCTTTCAGTAATTATACTTTTCAGTAAGATCTCTTCTAATGCTTGGTAAAACTGCATATTTAGAAGACTAGTGTCTGAATTTGTGAAAGTATTTACTTTATAGCCAGCTATGGTGTGTGGGTTTCAAGGTCTCAAGTGTTTTCGAGTTAGCCAGGTGTGGGGATGAGGAGGAGCGAGACCCAGGCACTTGACCCAAGATGGCCAACAGGATTATTTTATGCCATGAACGTCACATTCAATATAGATTAGAAAGTTTGCTGAGGAGTTTCTCCTTGTCTATGATGGCGGCGATCCAGAGAGCAACTTGCCCTGGGGCTGGACCCCTGCGGCCCTCCCTTCCTCCTGAAGCCGTAGTGCTTGCAGTGTCTGACATGTCCACTGCTGGGAGCGCACGGCTTCCTACTGATACAGGTGGCTGAATATAATTCTCATATATTTTTTTAATTGGTCTTGGGATCAATATTGGTTTTTAGTATTATTATTTAGTCATCTTCTATTTAATCTGCTTATATTTCAACGCTCAGGTTTCCTTGTTTTTTCTGATTCCCCTTCCTGGGTGAGGAGGGGTCATCGGGTGATAGAATAATTGTCTATAGGACAATAAATTGTTGTGGGTTCTTCAAACCACAACGCTTAGGTGCTGGGAATTGTTTGGAGTTTAGGCACCATGTGTGTAAACAAAGCAGACAAAAAAGCCTGTGCGAAAGGGCCTTTCTCTGAGAGGCAGAAAGCCTCTGCCTTGAGAACTGTTGGGTCCCTGCCTGTGCTCCGAGCACCCTGCTGAGGTGCGGGAGAGCAGTAGGACCAACGCTAATTGGCCTGGATTGCCACTGCAAAGTGCAGATTCTGAAGCCAGGGTTAGGATGCTGTCGTGCTGATTTGAAAGTTGGCTGCAAGGCTGTGCTCGGAAGTTCTTGTTTTCTGGGTCTGATCCTTAGAAGGTGGAGATCTATAAAAGTTTCAGGATTTGGTATGTCTCATCGAGCCATTTCTCGTTAGAACCAGCTTCCCTGGAACCTCTGCAAATCTGCCATCTTAACAATGCAGAATCAAATTTTGGGGACTAAATTTGTTAGAGACAATGGAAGATCTGTTATATTTTTATGCTGAGGGGTGTGGGTTTTTTCATAATTATTTGTAAACTGAAAACTCCCATCAGGAGTGTCTGTTGGACTTGAAACAAAAGCCTTGTGTAGAGTACCTTGACACTGCTGTGTGTGTGGCTCATTTCAGAATAAAATGCTGTTCAGAGGATCATTTGGCTCTGGTGGCTGATGTGGTTGAACCTGACTGGTCTGCCCTGGGGCAGTGATTCATGCAGCTGTGCTGCTGACTTCTGTAGTGTGGGCACCTGTTTCTTTAGGGACTGGAGAGAGACCAGCCTTGTAGAGGGCACTTAGCAGTTGTGGTATCAATTGACTGTCAGTCACTCCTAGCACAAGTCTGAATCAATTCTAGGTTAAGGCTGTAACTTATCCTTGATTCCAGTTTGTTTAAAAAAAGAACTACTTTGAAGTGATGTACTCCAAAGCTTAGGCACAGTGGAAACCAACATTTTATATGGGGCACGTTCCCTGTTAAGCAGTAGAGTTTGATTCAACAGCATTTATTTCATGAACTGCAGTAACACTGACATTAAATGAACATTACTGCTTGTGTTGTTCCTCCTGTGGTTGAAGTCGCACTGAAAGGTGCTGTGGAGGAGCTCAGGTCACTAGGGATGGTTGCAGTATCCTACCAAGAATTTGAGACACTAACTGGAGATAGCAGACCGTCTTTTCTGAGCAGTTTTTCTGGGACAGTCCACCAAGGAATCACCAAGGATACATGTGGTATCAACATACACATATTCATTGGGGGTTTTATTAATTTATTTTGACTTGTGTTGCAGGTCTGTTGGGAGTCTGAGTTGTGTATTTCTCTAGGCTGGCAAAAACAGATGCGCTTCTCAAAAGTATCCATGAGGAGAAAGAGGGAGGTGCCTGACCCATCTTTGCTCAGCCTGACACCCATTCTCCAGCCACAGGCAGCTAGGAGGGGGTGCTGAGAGCCATCTTGATCAGTGGTGCTGCTGTGGGGGTGCAAGCCTGACCTCAGAGCTGTCTAGTCTAGGGGAGATGCATGGGGTGTTCCTATTGTATGGGTCTGACACTTGGGCTTTGCAAATACTGCCCCGGGCTCTTTTGACTTACAGATGCAAGTGAGACTAAGCAGAGGAATGTTTAGGGAAATGGATCATCTTGTGTTTTGTGTTTGGTTGTTTGGTTATGGGGTTTTTTTGTTTGGTTGGTTGTTTTTTTTTTAACTGCATGGAGGACTTTGACAAGGAAACCAGAGTGGAGAGAGGGGAATCAGGAAACCAGAAAACCAGTGCTGTCTGAGTTAAGGTAGAGAGGATTTCTGTCAACAGCTCATTTCATGGGCATGTTGTTTGTGGGCTTGTATTGTCCCAAGTCCTAAGCTGAAGAATGGTGGCTAGCATCTGGAAGCCAGAAGCACAAGCAGAGACAGTTACAGGCAAGATGTAGAGGAACCAGAGGAAATAATGTTTGCTGTGATTGTTCTGGTGTTATGGTTCACTCAGTTCCTGATGCCTTGCAGCACCCCTCACTGCATGAGGATGGCAACATCTACCTTGGGACTTCTCCAGGAAGCACCCAGGCTGAAAATGCACGTTTCTGTTTCAATTGGTACATGAAGTATTCATGTGGCCCTCTTCTCCAGGTATGGCTGCCTGACTAGGGAGTGTGTGGTGGTGGTGGAGGGGAATTGGCCTAGCTCCAGAGAAAAAGACCATGAATTGTGGAAGATCCAGGTGACATAAGCACTGGTGGTGTAGCTTTGTCTTCCAAAGCGTGAATCTATAATGCAAAATGTAGCATGGTTTTAATAATATGAACTGTGGGGCAAACAATGTATGGAGATGTGAGTCCCGGAGTCACTTCAGGGATGTTACAGATGTGCTGCAGGATATAGATGAGCTGCAGGATGGTGTCCTCAGCCCGATCATCTGCTATTCAGGGTGGAGAAAGTCAACCTACTTCAGAAGTGCAGAATACTGAGTAGTCTACACCAGCTGACCCTGGGGCTATACCTGTGTTACTGTCTTCTGAACCTGTAGTTTTCGGTTTCACACTGAATCCTCTTGTTAGGCACCACTTGTTATTAGAATTTTATCTAGACATGAGAAAGACAGAAAATACATTTTAGGTGGTTACTTGATGGTATTGCCATCATCTGTTCTTTATCTCCCACTGGCACGGAAACGAATATGCTAAATTGGAAATAGGAAAGATGAAGTGAGCCTTGTCTGAGGGGTCCCGCTTGACTTTAATCCATTTCATTTTAACACCTGACACTTGCAAAATTTTTAGCCTAGGATTTTGGGTAGTGATCTAATGAAAAGTTGTGTATTATGCCCACAGGGCAGGAGTAATGCAGTTCTCTTCTGCTCTGCAACAATAGACACTTTAGAGAACTCAATTAAATTATACAGTGGAGCTGAAATGCCTGTCCTGGGTCAGTGTTCGCCAGGATCCACCTGGCTGAAGTAGGGAAACCCATTGAAATACCATGATCGTAATGCTGAGCATGCAGAGCTCCAGCTGAGAAAGAAGATACTCTCTCCTCCATCCAAATTCCTTAATGAATCCAAACAATGATTTTGATTCACTGATTCTGCTTTAACATGTAAATTAGTGAGATGGAAGTAATTTTAAAATAGTGTGGGTCTTTGGCCTGTCAGGCAACTAACTCATGCTTGAGTTGATGGTTCTGCTGCCTCTTGGTAGCACAAACTTGGAGACAGGTGGGGAGGCAGGACAGAGGGAGCGCTTGGTGTGTTGCTGGGATCAGCATGCAGATGCTATCGCTTGTATACAAATAGATGAAATAATTACTTGGGCAGATGGAGCATATACACAACTAGCTTCTGCTAGGAGCTGAATGCAGAGCTCCTGGCTTGTTGGTATGAACGTAATTAGAATCAAGAAACACATTCTCTTCTCTTCTTCTTAGACATCCCCGCCCCCCCCCCCCTTTTTTTTTTTCTCCTTTTGGTGCCTTGGGCTCTACTACTCCAGCCCTTCTATTTTGGCAATGGCTATAGTTATGTTTCTGCTTGCTTTGCAAATCCCTATCGATTCATTTTAGTTTGTGCATATAAAACATATTTTGCAACCCAATGACATTTTGTGAAATGGTACAAACCATTTCAACGCAACTGAATTTCCTCCTGTCTGTCTTTCCCCATATCCTGTTGAGTTAGCCAAGTACACAGCATGGGGTTTTGTACTGGTTTTCTGCTTTTATTCTGTCTGTGGGAGGACAAATGATACCCAATCTTGCATAAAGCTAGACAGGTGCTGACAGATGATATCTTACATAAAATCTGCTGATATAAATTTAACCTACAAATGTTTTTGAAAAAAAAAAAATTGACCTGGCAGAATGAGTTTACGCTTGATCAGCACTTTGCGTGATAACCTTGAAGATTAAAAATAAAAACAAACCCCCTAAAACTAAACAAAAAAACCCCGCCTTGGTGAATGTGTAGACTAACTTGAGCAGGGTAACTTTTATCTTAGAAAATTCCTTCTGTGTTGAGGGAAATGGAACTTTTAACAAATGATAAATAAACAGGATTTTGTAAGAGACACTGGAATAAAGTGGCTGGAGCACTTAGACCTCCAGAGTTAGCTTTACGCTTGCTTAAAATAATGATTTATTTCAATTTATGGGCACCTAACAAAAGCAGCATATGGCACTTCATGAAGTTATCCCCTTGTCAGCTGTGTTTTATTAACTGTTTCTAAGTGCTGTCTTACGTCTGCCCAGATCCAAGGTATTTGGATCAACTTACATGTCCTTCACTGGCTATGAGAACGCAAGTAGTTATCATGAGTTATCGCTGCTTAGACCCGCAGTAACTTATTAGATGCTCATAATTCAGTCATGCATTTGAGCCCTGACCTGAGTTACCCGTGGTTACATAAATAATCCGAGATGGAGCAGTGAGGGGAGGCCAGGTTTCTTGGCTCCTGACATTGTACCCTTATCATGAGGTTATTCTGACTCTACTCAGTCAGGTCCTGCCTGAATCACAGTCAAATTAACATGCTGCATCAGGTAATGGTTTTTGGCTGTGTTACAAAGCAAGTCCTGCGTATGCAGTGCTTCTGTTGAAACATCTTTCTTCTGTTGAGATGAAGGTGGATCAGGAACAGCCCCTCTTATGTTGATAGTAATGTATTTTTTTTATAGTGGCTCTTTAGTGGAGAAGACATAGGTGGTTATTTTCAAGTCTGTGGATTTACCAATAATTCAATCAGTCTGTGCCTTAAAAAGGATCTGGGTGGGAAAAACTGCAAATGCAACAAGACTGCACATTTGAAAAAGGGTGGATCCTGCTATAAAGAATGGGCGAGCATGGAGAATGGGCAATTTGTCATGGACCGTCACAGCTGCCCAATAAGCATCCTCGATGTGCCAAGCAGAGTGTGTTTGAAAGAGGGAGTATAACTACATTATTGCATTTACATGCTACAGGAATTGTGAATGCACATTATTTATGCCTGTATGTACCATTTCCAGTAGGTGCCTGACTGTCACTTCACACTGGCTTAAGTACTATAAAATAACAGTTGTCACAGCTCATGAGAACCACGGTCTATTGTAACGATATCATAAATCTGTTTACTTGCTGTCCGTGAAGCCTAAGGACTGCAGAAATGCTACATTGCACAGTGGTACTCCCCAATGAAATAAACAGCAAGCCATCCTTTAGTGCATTTCTGTAAGCCATACAGTTCTTTTCAAGGCAAATATATACACTAATTAGGTTCAGAAAATGTATTGGTCACCTAACGCATTCTGGAAATACAGGCTTGTTTCCTCTGAACGTGCTTGAAAGTTTTACTCCATTTCAAGTCTCAAAAAACAGCAAGCAAACGTACCCTAAATGGTGATTAGGAGATTATTCTGCCTCAGAAAGTTTGGGTTTTTTTTCATAAATCTGTTGACATGCTGGTCTTTACGTAGAGATTATGTTTCTTCCTGCTGGAACTGTTATAAAGAACTGTTGTAAGGGGCGGGGGGGAAGCCTCCAAAATATTGTTGCATTAAAAATGTGAAAGAACAGCTATAAGAGTGATCTCTTCACAGTTATTTCTTGTATAAGTCAATTAGCAATATCAGTGCATATTGTAACTTCCAGTGAATATAGCAATGTCCTAGGGAACAAAACCTGTCATATTTGCTCAGCTGATCTGTAGAGCTCTGTGAAGCAGAAGTGGACATAACCCAATATTAAAATCTTGAAAGAGTAAAGAACAAGATTTGCCATTTGAGGCACATAAAATTGTGGAAAATTTATTTTAGTTACATATTTTCCCTGTACAGGATTCTCAAGTGTATCTTTTATAATACACTGAAACTAATAACAGTGATGGTGCATCAGATTTATCTTGTATTTATTACATCACAAGTAATTCTGATGCTTCACTTCTTATGAGTGTTTTTGGGAAACTTTTGAGAAGCCTGGATGACTGAACAATAAAGTGGCAAATGGAATTCAAAGTAGATGAATGTAAGGTGATGTTCATGGGGTAAAATGAAAAGTAATGGGCCTAGATTTGACCATTACCATTAACAAGACCTTGTAGTTGAAGGCAACAGGTCCAGGAAGCCATCAGCGCTCTGCTTCGGAGCAGTGAGCAAATCAAACCAGATTTTAGGAAGGATTAGACAACAATGAGAACATAGTTATACCACCATGTAAATCCATGGTTTACCTATCACTTGACTACTGTGGTCTGTTCTGATCCCCTTTAAGACACTACATTAGAAATTGAAGGTATTTGGAAAATGGCAGTAAGGATAATTAGATGGAAGGGCTTCCACATGAGGATTAACTGATCAGATTAACCTTCTTCCCTTGGTAAGAGGTGGCTTTTGGGGGGATATGCAGAGGCCTACAGAATCGTCAGTGGTAACGATAGTGGACAGGCATTGACTGTTCACTGTCTTTTGGGCTACAAGGACCAGTTGGTTCCAGGAAAATAAAGAAAATAAGCAGTTCTTTGTGCAAGAGATAGTAGACATACAGAACTTGCAAAAAAATAGAGTGGTGACAAGACTATGAGACAGATTCAAGGTGAAACTGAGCAAATCTTGGAAGAGTTTTCTGTTGAGGTTTTATAAACAGATAAACCTCTTCAACCTCAGGAACTCCCTAAACGGGAAATATTTGGAACTGCTTACCCTGTGCTAACCTACCTAGGTGTTCACTTATTGGAAGGGTTGGAGACAGAGTACCAGACTTGAAGGACCTTTGGTTTGAACTAGCGCAGCCATTCTGATGTTTTAAGACTCGTAAAAGCCCGTACTATATTTGTGTTAATAATCCTGTTGCTTTTTGTGATCACCTTCCAGTTTGTTAGTTTGGCTTCTAGCAAGCGTAGTCTTGCAGGTGCTTTCCTGCTCAACTTGATGTGATGTTCTCTGTGCAGTTACAATTCTATCTGTCTTCTGTCACTCCTAATTCTCTTTCAGTACTGTGTTTTTTCAGGACAAATTCTGACTGCACACTTAATGTCTTGTTCTCTTTTTCACCTGTATGTATCATTTCTTATGACCTAGACTACTGTGGCTGCTCTTCTGAGAGCTAGATTAAAAAGTAAATGGATAACTGTAAATTATACAATCTGAATTATACAGATCAGAATTAAAGAGAGAATCACGGAATCACGGAATTTTCAGAGTTGGAAGGGACCTCTAGAGATCATCCAGTCCAACTCCCCTGCTGATGCAGGAATGCCTAGAGCACATTACTCAGGACTGCATTACTCAGGCGGGTCTTGAAAATCTCCAGAGAAGGGGATTCCACAACCTCCCTGGGCAGCCTGTTCCAGTGCTCTGTCACCCTCACCGTAAACAAGTTTTTTCTTAGGTTTGAATGGAACTTCCTGTGTTCCACCTTGTGCCCGTTACCCCTCGTCCTGTCACTGGGAACCACTGAAAAGAGTCTGCCTCCATCCTCCTTCTACCCACCCTTTAGATACTTAGAAGCAAGAATAAGGTCTCCCCTCAACCTTCTCTTCTCCGGGCTAAAGAGTCCCAGCTCTCTCAGCCTTTCCTCCTAAGGGAGGTGCTCCAATCCCCCAGTCATCTTTGTTGCCCTGCGCTGGACTCTCTCCAGTAGTTCCCTGTCCCGCTTGAGCTGGGGAGCCCAGAACTGGACACAGTATTCCAGCTGTGGCCTCACCAGTGCCGAGTAGAGGGGGAGAATGACCTCCCTTGACCTACTGGCCACACTCTTCCCTATGCAGCCCAGGATTCCATTGGCCATCCTGGCAACAAGGGCACATTGCTGGCTCATGGATAATTTACTATCTACCAGGACCCCCAGATCCTTCTCCTCAGAGCTGCTTTCCAGCAGGTCCACCCCTAGCCTATATTGGTGCCTGGCATTCTTCCTCCCCAGGTGCAGGACCCTACACTTGCTCTTGCTGAACCTCATTAGGTTCTTCTTTGCCCAGCACGCCAGCCTGTCCAGGTCACGCTGGATGGCAGCGCGGCCCTCTGGAGTGGAATTAAGGCCCTCTGGAATTAAGGGATTAGATCAGGATAAAAGAAAGGCAGATATATTTAAAGGAACAGTGTAAGAAATTGAGTCTTATTTGCATTCCTCATTTTTTTTAGTTTACTATGGAAACATACATGGAGGAGTATACAAAATCAGGAACAGAGATGTGTTTTGTATCATGTGCCAATTTGACACACAGTCCTGGCTTGTGGAGTTAGACTGTCACTGAGAAGGTTTGGTCAATGGACTATTACTTACCTAAACCAACTTTAGCTTATTTGCAGAGGTCGGCTGTTAAGATGAACTGCAGTTTCCTCGGTGAGTTAATGTATTAGTAAGATATTTTCAGAAGTCTTTATCATATGTATCTTTTAGAATTACATACGTATCACATTCTCCCTGAAAAGCCACGTATAAAGATAAAAAAGCTTCTCAGAAAAGATACCCTGGTTTTAGATCCCTGTTTGTAAATGATCTCTTTGGTTAGGTTTATAAAGCCTGGAGATTGTTCAGGGACATCTGAGATTGTCCCCTCTTTTTTACTTGCTCTTACACAAACTTATACACGTGCATGAACGTGTGCACACACACACACACGAGTGCCTTGTGCTGCTGTCAGGCTTTCTGGTTATGGTGCAGCGCTGCGCTCTCGGAGTCTGTACCTCTGTGGGACAGAACTGTAAGCATGGATGCACCCATGCATGTGAGATACAGGGAGTGCAGTGGGACCTAAGGGTGTCCTGTCCTCCTTGCCAGAATTAGTGTTCAGTTTGAGAGCAATGGTAAACTGAGTTCCCAGAGACATAGAAATGTCCTAACCTGGGAATGCTGGAACAGGGGTAGAGAAATCCCAGTTCCCAGTGCAGTAATACCATGTCAGGAAGGATTTCTGACAACAGATTGTTTTTTTCCCCCTCAAGTTTCAGTTATTTATCACAAGCTGCAATTGTAAGAAGTTAATCCTCTAGGCATAGGAGGGAAGTCAAGGTTTACCAACTCCTGTAGCTAATGATATACTGGAAGGGCTCAGAATATTTTTACTCAGCACAGAACAGCATAGTGACCACGGTACAGACCTGGAAGACAAACAGCAAACTTTGGCTCAGATATACAGCCAGCTCCAAGGGAGGGATTCTTTGGAAGTTCATTCAGGGTTGCTATTGCTTGCTTTTTACTGTCTTTTTAAAAAACTCAACTTCAAAGTCATCATCTGGACTAAGGGAGGAAAAGAAATCAACAATGGCTTCTAGAAGGGTTCCCTAGCAGGGATTAGGAGGTTGGGTGGAAAGAGTGATGGTCACGAGTCTCTGCATGCTGGGGGTAGGTATATAAACTCTTCAACTCTACTTTTCCTTGAGCCTGGAGCTATTTACAAGAATAAGCAAGAGAGATGACTGAGAAATAAAACAAGGTAGGATCCAGTGATTCATGGTGACTGGCAGTTCTTCTATTTACTCAGAACATGACTGGTACAGTTTAAGAAAAGCTCTGCAAGGTTGGTCATAGGACTATAAGTAACTGTGGGACTCTGGAAACTCGTCAATCAGAGGTATAGACTGTCCAGGCAGACACAGGTGATGGCTGCCTTGACTTGTTTTAGTTTAATAGCTAGAGGAAGCTTTCCATGAAAGGACTTGTATGATCTAATTTTTCTTTCCTGGGACAAAGGGTACATGAATAATTGCATGTACTGGAGGATTTAAATACAACAAATGACTTATATGAGAGTTTGGGCAGTTCAGGGCCTTTTCTCGAGGGCATTGTAAATTGGCCAGAGTTACTTCCGTGTAAAGTATGGTGGAGAACTCTCAGGTCATTGCAGGCTGATGGGGCCAGAAGATTTGTGAGACACAGGCAGCAAGGCTGGGAACTGATAAATCAGCTGAACATCATAGTCAGCCTCTGTCTCATCAACAGGGGTGTATACATTTATGAACACTGTAATTGTCTGGAAATGCAGGTGATTACAAGTATCTCCTTACAGCAAGGTTTTAGGAGAATACAGCTGTTAAAAAAGATGAGAAAGGGAGGTGAAGGTGGCAGTAGATTTGATGAGGAGTGGCAAAAGCCTGTCATCACCTCCCCGCTGGATACAAACTGTTCAGGAAGGATTCTGTGTTCTACCTGTACTTGCTGGTAGCTCTCAGATTAATTAATATTTAAATTACCTCCTTGGTACCATGCTTTTCTCCCTGAATGGCAAAGATAGTCATATTGTCTCCGTTCTGATTGTCATTCAGTGGAAAAAGCAGCATACTTTTCAGGCAGTACAGTTCACATGGGGTCCACCTAAATAGCAGCAGGGGCAGGAGCCCCTGTCTGGGGGCAGGTTTCCTCCACTAGCACTGTTGCTGGACGTCCAGAACGTCTCCTGTGCAGAGGAGACTGCTCTCAGGTGCCCTCATCTGGCTGTTTAAGGTGTGCAGATGTCCTTCAGCTTCAAAGAGCCAGCAAAAACAGCCAATTCCAGCTTGAATGCTTTCCTTGACAATGGAGCCTGAGGGTGGAAGGTGTTGTATGTGGGTATACAGCTGGCCAGGAAGAGCTATGGAAAAGTCCCAGAGACCTGGAGAAAACTTTTTCAACAGGTCACGTCTTTTTGAAGAACTGGACTATCTATTTTAAAGAAATCTGTGTAAAATAAAAGGATGATTGTTTAGGTCTTAGTTTTATTATAAACTAATACTTTTCCTGAGGGAGGTAGATTTCCTTCTATAAAAATTAATAGCTTTCCTTGGCACTTCAGCAATGAAAACGAGAATTATCTCAGTACTTCCAGATTTGCACTCCAGCCTAATGAGAGATTAAAATTAGATTCCAAGCATATTTTCACATACAACTTTGTGTGCTCCTAGTAGCTTGCCAATCCTGATCAGTTTAGAAGGACCATTTGAATGAATCAAGTTGTTTGCTAAGGCTGTAACCTAGGAACTAATCCAAAACAAGGAGGTGGTCCAAATACTCCTGAACTTTCTGGCAAGACTAATTTCAAAACTTTCTGGAATCAAGGGTATGACCTGGCAGCCAATGGGAATAGCAACTGAGCATTCAGCAGCAAACGCTTCAAACGTGTCAGGCACAGCTTTACTGCCAACTCTTTTTATCAACTTCAGAGCTATGATACCTTCAAAAGACAAGGGACCATACGTGGATTTAAAATGTTGAAAGGTAACATTGAAAAAATAGTTTTCTTCCCAATCCCATACTGCAGCTTTGTGCACTCACAGAATATACAGTGCATCTGAGCGTCCTCAGAATGTAAAGACAGCCTGAACTGTGCCAGCGCTGCCTTTAGGGTAGTCCGAGGAGGTGGGTTAGAAATGGAGTTGCACTGTTTTTCTGCACCTGGTTTCTGGACATCAGCCAGACCTTGGCATGCTTGAAAGCGATTAGGGAAAACAAAACAAAACAAAAAGCAGGTCGGTATAACATTGCTGAGAGCCTGGCACAGGCCATTTATCGTCTGAATTAACCTTTCACACCATTTTTTGATAAAGTTGCTGTTGCCCGACTGAGACAGCATCATTTTTTCTCTTCTCTGTGAGGAGAATCTGGGACCAAATGTTTGCTGAGGCAACACCAAGAAAAAAGAGAAGGGAAAACAAGAAGGTGTTCCTGGAGGGCAAGTGTCAAGCTGGGGCAACCTGGCTCTGAAAGACTTAACCCTGCTACAGTGAGGAATGAACCTGGCAGGCCTTTGGGTACTGACAGCCGACTCCATCTGGGTTTTCTTCTTTTCTGTCCATGGCAGCTAAAATCAACATGGCATAAGAAAGGCAATGAAGCAAGAGCTTAACTAATTACTGAGTCTCCGCTGGCAAAGCCACGTTAGTTCATCTAACCCCACACGCTCCGTAGTGGAGTTCGTCAGGAAAATGTGAACTGCCAGAAGCGCTCTTCTCTTACATTAGCAAAGATGAGGTTTTTGGTGTCGCTGTATTAAACTGAAGAAGGAACGGAAGAGGGAGGTGGGTGAGACTCTGCTTTCTTGTCTCCAGACACAGTTATATTGGCAGGACAATATCAGCTTTCAAAGTGAATGCTGAAAACTGAAGGAGGATAAGAATTAAAACACACAGCATTTGGTGTTGAGTTTTTTATGATAAAAAATACCACATTTTGTTACAGATGGAATGGGCAGTTTTAGGTCTCATATATAGTCTTTCAGTCTCGTTATCCAGTTACTAGTTGTACAATTAAAAATCAGGCCATAATGTATTTCATTTTTTGTAAGAAGTCTGAAAAGCTGAAACTGCAGGAAAGCAGCATTTTTAACGTTTCACCACTGGATGGAGACAGCACTCTAAAACTTGTAAGTAATTACTAATGGGACTGTAATGAAAACCCTTGCGATAAAGAGATTGAATATATTAGTAGACACTGCAGCAACAAACAGTGGAACACTAGCTAGATTTATGGCAGAAAATGTATTGAAGGAATATCCTTTAGATTTGCGCTTGACCTATTTTTACGGTGACAAAAGAAGAGATTTAGTTGAAAAAAATTAATTCCACTTCTCTCTACATACACACAAAGCTGCGATGACACAGACCGGCAAGAAACAAGGAAAGACAAAGTGAAGCTTTCTAGGACCCTCTTTATCTTTTCCCAGGTCACAGTATATTTTTCCTGACAGGAGGATCCTTCAGCCTTGTAGGTCTGGCCTTGAGGGCTCGATGCTGTTGGTAGCAGCTGAGGTTGCTACAGCAGTGGTTGCTGTAGCATGTGTCTTGTCTACAGCGGAGATGCGTCTCTTGCTCAAGGACAGCAGGGAGGAAGTCAGTGGGTGGGAAGCAGCAGCAGAAGCAATTCCCACCAGCCTGCAGGTTGGTAGGAAGGTCTTCAGAGATCACTGCAGTTCAGGGGTGAGAGTACAGATGAGGGAGAACCTGCCCTATCAGGGTTAATGTCTCTCCTCATACATGTTAAGGCATTTTTACACATTTTCTATTCCCTCTTTGCATGTGTGTATATGTACGTGCATGAGAGGGGGGGAAGCAGGGAAGGCCTGCGGTGGTTTTTAGACCAGCCCCTTATATAGTCACGCTGTGCTTCTCTGTTGCCAGCAATAATTTTTGAACTTGTTGGATGAGTTAAAGATGAACTAAGTGAATTCAAAGATAATTATGTTCTTATAAATTCTGTGGAAATAGGCAGCCAGATAGGTTGGAGACTCTTGAAGTGCCCTGACTAAAGGGAAGGCTGAAGCGTGAGCTCATATATTAGAGAACCCACTCTGGAGAGAGCTCTTATAAGTGCCCCTTCCCTGGGAGAAGCTTTACTCAGAATGCAATCAACAACAGGGAAAAAAAAACCCAAAAAACATAAGCAACTGACTTCATCAGTTCAATAAGCACTAGAACTTTTCCTTAAAAGCAGCAAACATAAAAGTTGACCTACTCCATTACCATCTCTCCTCTGCCTCCAGGTCACAGAGTCTGCACAGAGTTTAAAAGCTGAGAATTTTCCCAAACAAATGCAGCAAGAAAGAAAATAATATCCACTGAGGCTGATTTTTCATGTATCTGCTTGTTATGTTCAGGAGATGTATTTTCAGACAGCTCTGGCATTGTACAGCGGTTAACGGAATGAAGCTCTTCAGGGAAAGGGCACAGGGAAGGCAGGTTGAACACAGGAGTGCGTCACAGCTGCTGATGTATGCCTGTCATTTCTGTTCCCTGAATACAATATCTATTGGATCAATTATACGCTGATTTACATGAAAATGTCTTAATTTTCTCTGAAATTAAGGTTTCAAGTGTAATTCCTTTGCCTGCAGCCATGTTTGATATTGATCTTCAAGGCTAGATTCTTGAAGGTATTTAGGTGTCCTACTCCTGGTGAAATTCTCTGCCTAACTTCACCATCCGGGATCCCCAAGGAGAAATCTGTTGCTGAAATGAGAAAGCCGGTTAGTTTGATGAGCAGAGTCCTAAACTACTACAGAGAAAGGCACAGACAGTGCTTAGGCATGAGGGGGAGCTGACCTTCTGCAGGTAGGATTTGTTTGCAGTGATAGGCAGACGTTTGCAAGCATGTGCCTTGTTATTTACTTATTTGACTGCTCAGCTATTGGATGTGTGCTCACCTCATCTGTTATTCATCTGGTATGCTGTTGTTTGCAGAAAAAGGTGACTACAGAAAGTCTTGAAAACTAGCTTTCCCTCACTATGTTGTGGGGGCACTCTGACTTGCAGAGGGCTTAGATTAAAGGGAACCAGATGCAGTTTCCCTGCCCACCATGCTTTTTGCTGTTTTTGAGGAAAGCCCTGTGTGGGAGCTGGTCAGGGAGGGGATATGCTGTTATATGCCTAGTCAGTGCGAAATTATGGACTGTGGCTTTGGTCAGGGGTAATAGACTTTGTTTCAGGAGAGAAGCCCTCTGAGGAAAGAGGTATGTCAAAAGCCAAACTCTGCTCTAGGTGCTTGGTATGGGAGCAGGAAGATTTACTGCATGGAATTAAAAGGCTAGATTTAGACATGAAAAATGGAAGTAGAGGCAGCCCAGGAACATCAGGAGTACGTGTTTATAGTGGTGATGAGCATAGATGTGCTGTAGATACATTAGAGAAATTATGTGCAGGACTGGTAGAGGTAATAGGAAGGCCAGTGCTCTGAACAGTGAACAGCAGCAGAGGCTCATCCCATGGTAATGCTGACACATGACCTGCAAAAAATGCCGGGGAGACCTTGTTGCAACCTTCTAGTATCTGAAAGGGACTTACGGGAAAGATGGGGAAAGACTTTTTAGCAGGGTCTGTTGCGATAGGACAAGGGGTAATGGTTTTAAACTAAAAGAGGGAAGATTTAGACTACATAGAAGGAAGACGTTCTTTACAATAAGAGTGGTGAAACACTGCAATGGGTTGCCCAGATAGGTGGTAGATGTGTCATCCCTGGAAACATTCAAGGTCAGGGGCTCTGAGCAACCTGATCTAGTTGAAGATGTCCCTGCTCATTGCAGGGGGATTAGACTAGATGGCCTTTAAAGGTCCTTTCCAACCCAAACTATTCTATGATTCTATGAAATAGCATAGGAGCCTGTGAGTGATTAGCCGTGACAATTAGCATGGATTTGAATGTTTGACATGTCTCATTTTCCTAATCCCTCTTCCCTGCCTCTGTGGTTGTTTTATGGGTATGTATGACTCAACCAAACAATCTGTGCCTGCTTACACTCTGCTTCATGCAGCGACTTACAGTTCCACAGGCACCACACAGGGTGCCACAGAGTGATCAAACACGCTGTTTTTGCTATGCAGGCTTTCAGGTGACTGTGGAACAATGTCCTGGTATCTCTATGAGCGTGCACTCCACTGTTGCTCCCCAAGTGCCAAAGGCAGAGCTGAATGTTCTCAGTTCTCTGCTGTTGGATGTCCCTTCATGCCAGGCAAGCATCACACAGCTTCACTCTGACAACTGGCTTTGCAACTGCTTAGCCAGAGCCAAGTAATACTCTGTGCTAACCAATCTGTATACACGAGAGCATGTACTTGTATACAGCTATGGTTCCTTTGCTGTCTATCCCTGTGCTGTAGCACTGGTACAAGTGCCACAGATAGGCCTATGAAAGTCTCCCTCCTCATAAGGAAGATCAGAGGCCATGTCTATAAACCAGTGGTATCTTGCCATTCACTGCTGTTTCTCCTAGCAGATGCTTGAGGAAAAGGAGAAATTTGTCACTAGCATCATAATCTCCTAAGCCATAATGTGGGCTTTCAAATCAATCATGTCTGGTTCCTTCTCAGCTTCTGCTTCCTCCAGCCTGGCCCAGATCCATCAATCATGAAAAGCTTCTCAGTCTCACCAAATGACCACTCTACATGATTAATCACTCAAGCCATAGCCATAAAGAGACCTGCCATATCCATGGTTGTCCCATGCCTTCCAAATAGTCTCAACCAGGCAGCGTGCCAGACTGATTGTGAGTCTTGCTACGGCAAACAGGAAAATCTCTAATTTTAGTGCTAGGGGAAAAAAAGAAAAAAACCCCAAATTTTCACACAGAAAGCTAGCCACAGGTTTTCTTAGAACCTCGGATGCATCCACATGTATGGACAGCTAGAATATCATGAGTTTGCAGATAATACTGTAGCATACTGTAGCCAGAGCAGTCATACCAACTGTAGCATATGGACACCTGCTAGAGCAGTCATACTAATTACCTTTTCTGTTCGTATCCTCTGTAGGACCTAGCTACTTAAGCCCAGTTTTCCTTTCAGTAGTGGAAAAGGAAAGAGGGAGACCCAGCAATATCTGATAACTTACTGCTTTAAGCATTCCCAAACAGTAGGGCACATCCTACTGATGACATCCAGGGACTTTATCTTACTAAAAGGCCCTCCTGCTTTGCCTTGCTCTGGGTCTTCAGCTAAGTTATTAAGCAACGTTTTCACTTCAACAGTTTTCTGCATGATGAATGATGAAAACATAGGCCTCGCTGTGCCTAGTGGCCTGTGTGACATGGTAACAGCAGGAAAAGGTTCTTGAGAACCTCCATGACACAGCAATAGTGAATCTGGATGCCCAAAGGTTAAAGTACCTATCTGAATACCCCTGAGAATCCAGTTTTACTGTGCAAGGGATAAATATATGTTTTTGTTTCAATTTGAATCAGGAGTATAATTTTGCTGCACTTGTCAAACTTAGTCTCCTGGCTGGGTTTTAGAGCCATTCCAAAACTTATGTAACAAATTTTGAGTTGACCACAAATCTCCAAAGTGAGATAGTCATTGTCCCTTGAATAGGACACAAGCACTGGAGAGTCTCCAACTACCAAAGTATTTTTCCTAAACCCGCTTTTTCTCTGATTTGAAAGGTTTGAGAGAAAATATAATTCAATTTTATTGCTATTTGGCATGAAAAGTTCATCTTAAAAAAACTGATGTAAAATTATGAACACAGCTACATTCTTAAGCAAGTTGCAGTGTTGAAGGCATATAACCCAAAGCAGCAGGTGAGATTCCCCCCCCCCTCCCCAGAGTGGTCACTTGCCTCTCTTAGAATAAAGGATTTAAAATTAAAGCAGAGATAAATCTTGAACTGTATCTAGAGAAGAGCATATATTAAAAAAACATAAAGATTATTGTAAAGTGTTTTAGTCTGGCTCACAGCAAATTCCCATGCTTTTTCATGAACCTATTAAATGGTTTCTTTTGTTAAATGTGCTTCTACTCATATATAAAATGCTAATCACATAAGAGGTTTCCTCTACTTTATCTAAAACTATGCAAAGTACAAATGTAGGCACCTCGACTTGTGTGATGTAGGATCTGTACTGATGCCCTATTTGTTTGCTTTATGTTGTTCCACTTCACTGGTTGTCATTGCCTCCTGCTGTGATGTGGGCAACGCAAGGAAAACAGGAGCCTGTGTGTGGGTCCAATGCATGGGAACAGACCCATCCACAAAGCAGTTGCAAAGCATCTGGCCTTTTGATCATACTTATCTACTAAGAAATATTTCTGTTCAGTGAAGCTGGGTGGTTAATAGTACACTAAGGGAAGAGGTGAGAGGAGTGGCGTGTGCTCAGCACACACACAGAGCTCTGGGACCGCCAGAAGACAGATCAGACTGAGCACAACCTCGGCTGTCTTAAAGACCCTCTTTGTGTAGGCTTTCTGCTAACAAGAGGTAATGACAGCTGCTCCCGGGGTAAATGGCGAAGAGTACTTTAGGAATGCAACAGCCATTGAACGCTATTTTCTGATTAGTGCCATTAAATAACCCAGAGAGATTTGTAGCAGTGTTATCGTTTCCACTTGTCACTCAAAATTATGGTGGTATCATTGCAAAGGAGGAAATGTTCTTGCTGTATTAGAGACTCATATTTCTGCTGCAGGAAGAGGAATTAGACCACCAAGCTCACCAGTCATTCTGCCTCTGCCCAGGCATGTTGGTATTCAAAGAGTCCCAGGATGACAGGATGATCTTTTCAGGGACGGTGACATCCTCTCCTTTCCTGACAGAGCCCACTCATCGTGAAACCCACTCAGAAATGAGTCAGTGGTTAAAAACTAATTTTAAGTAATCCTCAGTGCCACACACAAAGTAAAGCCCTCCATTCTGCTAATGTTGCGATTAGCCAAAGCCAGGTAGATAATCAATGCGGAGCTACATACAGAGAATACAAATACAAGGAAAACTTCCTGATGTGCCATACTGACAACAGAAGTAGAACAGAATAGTGCCTTAGGGAATTCTGCATTTTCTCACCTCACCCTGCTCTCTTTTGCACTGTGTTTTCTATACATTATATTGTGAAGTGAATTCCTAAATAATGAGAATAACACAACCTTTAATTCAGTGATTTTTCTTTCAGAGCAGGAATTAAGATTCCAAACTGCAGGTGTTAGTGCTAATTTTGGAAAGCATAAGAACCTCATTGAGGATTGCAATATAAGTGGTACCAATAAATTCCCATGGTCTCTCTGGTTCCAATTCAAAAGGCAAATAAATAAAATTTGCAAAAGTCTAGTTTTCCTATTGGCAGTACTGCGATCCCACTGTATAATATATACTGTAAAAATACTAGTGTGTGTTTATACATGTGAATGTCTGAACCGTGTGCATATATATATGTGTGTGTATGTGTGTCTATACACATTCTGTCATGCATATATAGCAGCTTCCTCTCCAGGGCTATTATACTTTAATGGGTCACAGACACACAGAATGTAATAATTAGGCATGGAAAAAACAATCAGAGAGAGTTCATTCCCTTTGCGACAGCAGGTTATAATCCTCAGTGGCGAACGTGTGTGCTATTAAGCTCATACCTTAGAACATACTGGAATGGTTTCCCATGTGAAGATGCTGACAGGATTATTTGGTTTTATCATTCCTGTGCAGGATGCAGTAATGCAGGGTGGAAGAGCTGTCTGGAGAGGAAGTCACAGTTCAGCACAGTTTACTTCTGTTCTTTATACTAATTATTTCTGGTTTATTTTTGCCTTGTCTTACCTCCTTTCCTTTATTCACTTCTGTTCATTACATACTAAGAATAGAGCGAGATCTCCCTTTTTAACCCTCTGTAGAGGACCTACTACCATGAAACTAACATTAGACCTTTTATGTTAAAATTAATGTATTGTCCTTACTCTGAAGTTATGGAGAATTTTATTTTTGTTTTAAGTATATTGTCTGTCTTAGAATTGTCAGTCTGTACAACATATGTTGGTACACAAATGGTATACATTGCACTGAACAGTGGCTGCAGTAAGACAACTGGTGCCATCTGCGTTTTTCCAAACCTAGACTGCAAGGGTTGTAGCTGCATATGTGTAGATTTCAACGTATTTGGTGTTTACCTATCTGGAGCTGTTAAGTGAGGTTCTCAGGTATATTTGCCTAAAACTAAGAATTACCTTGTAAGACAGAAGACTTTGACCGAAGACGACTGTCAAACTGGAAAATGTAAATTGCATTCACTGCCAAAGGCTTGCACCCCTCCTGGTGTGTTAAAAAACTGAATTGCATCCTGATTCACTTCCAGCTCTATGTTTCACGTTACATTTTATTTTCTGTGGTGTCTGAGACCACAAGCTGCCTAATTAAGCGTCACTTTCTATTGAAGTCAGGTTTTGAATTTCTGGCCTTTGAATGGACAAGAAGAAATCGTTTTCCCACACTTCCAGGTGACAGAAGTTTTGTTCATTGGCTCTCTATTGGCTGACGTGATGATCCAACATTAAAAAGAAAAATTGCCACTGGTGAGCATAATTAGAACCTTAAAACATCTCGGGGTTTAATTTCTTTCTTTTTTTATGTTGCTTTTCTTTTCAGTGAAAAACATTTGAGATGTCCCTTCCCTTCCCTTCCCTTCCCTTCCCTTCCCTTCCCTTCCCTTCCCTTCCCTTCCCTTCCCTTCCCTTTTTTCTTTTCATTTTTTTCTGTTTTCTTTCTTTTTTTGTGTGTGTTTGCAGAAGTGGTAGTGGAACAGAAAGCATCAGTACTGGAGAGGGTTTTTTTCTAATAAAAATGAACCTTTCTATGAGTAGGGTAAAAAATCAGCCTAATATATTCTTTAAGTAAAGAGACAGAATCTGACTGCCTTCCTGTGCTTGAAACTAGTGGTTTAGAGTGAGATTCTGTTAGATTAGTTCATGTTCGACTTGCAGTGAATTAAAGGATGACTTCACAGGATCACAGAATCACTGAGACTGGAAGACACCTCTGGAGATCACCTAGTCCAACACCCTGCACATTGCAGTGTCAGCTAGAGCAGGTTTCTCAGGAACACGTTTCAGTTGGGGTTTGAGTAGCTCCAACAATGGAGGGAGCACAACCTGTCTAGGCTACCTGTTCCAGTGTTTGACCACCCTCACAGTAAAAGTTTTTTCTGTGCTTAAATGGAATTTCCTCTATTTCACTTTGTGCCCATTGCCTCTTGTCCTGTCACTGGACACCACTGTGGGGGATCTGGGCTCCACCTTCTTTGCTACACCCCTCAGATGTTGATACACATGGATAGGATCTCCCTGAGCCTTCTCCAGGCTGAACAGTCAGCCTGTTGTGTATGTCAGATGCTCTAAGCCCTTTATCATCTCCTTGGCCCTTTGCTGGACTCACTCCAGTATGTCCGTGTCTCTCTTGCACTGGGGAGCCCAGAGTTGGACCCAGCACTCCAGATATATCTCACTAGTGCTGAGCAGGGGGGGAGGATCACTTCCCTCAGTATGCTGACAATGCTTCTCCTAATGCAGCCCCAGATGCTGTTGGCCTTCTTTGCCTCAAGGGTAGAGTGCTGGTTGATGTTCAACTTTGTGCCTGCCAGGACTCCCAGGTTCTTTTCTGCAGAGCTGCTTTCCAGCTGGTTGGCCTCCAGCCTGTACTGTTGCCTGGGGTTGTTCCTGCCCAGGTACAAGACTTTGCACTTCCCTTTGTTGAACTTCATGAGATTCCTCTTTGCCCACTTCAAAGGGAAATGTTCAACCTTCACCCTCCTTTCAAGTGGTAAAAATGACGATCAAGGAAAAAAAAAAAAACCAAACACCTGAAAATTTGTTCTTGCCAAAGCAGGATTAAAAAATAAACAAGGAAATGCAATCCATCTCTTTAGCTATAATAGGATTTACCACATGTACTTTCCTTCCTAGTGTTAGACTTCGTTGAAGTAAATCCCATTATACTTAATAACTCTACAGATTAGAGAGCCTTCTAAAAGGGACTGATCAGTATTAAATAGCACAATTTGAATACTTTACGTGTATGCTGAATTTGAAAATTGAATAAATAATAAGCATTCTTTAAAAGGATTTTTCTGTGATGAGCACTGACCTCAGTGTGTCTTGTTAAAAAAAAAATCATTTTTTTCAGTGGAAGAGTAGTGGAAAAAATGTTACTGCCTGCATTATTTCAAGACCTGGAAAAGAAGGCTGAATAAATAATCCCTGTGGAGAATCAACTAAGACGATTATTTTGCTGTATGAAAATCTCGGTTATTATAATTTGCACAATGTCTTAAGTCAAAGAGTTAGAAGAGCAGGATAAAGTTGTTAGGTTGAATCACAGGAGACCTCTGACGAGATGTGGTTGGAATCAGTGTAGAGGACACACAAACAAAAGTAGCTTGAATGTGTATTTTCATGTAATAAACATTGGCAGGACCGCCTATGTAATACATTACTGCTGACTTGCACTTCTCTTAGTAACACCTCTACAACCCCAATGGCTTCAATAACACTTTAGATACCATTTCAGAAACATCAAACCCTTCATCTTTTTGTTTAGCTTTTTCAGTTTGACATAACCCTTTTTTTGTTACATATCCTGAGGTTGTAAATCTTTTTTCTGGTATACTGATCCAACCTCACTGAAGAGGATTGATAGCAGAATTTGGTCCTAGATATTTTGTATGTTTATTCTCATAGTCTGTGTTTCATTTTTAACTATTACTTACAGAATTTTCCTTGGTATAATGCTGGTTTATTTGAAGTGAAAATCTTACAACTAAAAGCTAAAGGGAAAATGTCAGGAGAGGATGCCTTTATCAGGAACCATTGCTTGTCAAAAGTTAAACAAAAATAAGTGAAATGGAATTACAACAGTGTCCTATCCTGCGACATCATCTTTTATTCAGGCACAAGTGGACACTAAGGAGATTGCTGGCTAAAGAACACATTATGTCATAAAATCCTTCTGTCTGACTGCCTGGAAATTGGATACAAAGGCAGCAATAGCAACCTAGGAAGAGAACATGAACTGGTGTAAATTGATTTAGCACTGTGGAAGCCACTAAGAAATACAATAAACTGAGCATCAGCCCCCCCGACCTCTCAATGTTGTGGCTTTCTGTTCAGGAAACTGAATTTAACACTTTGAGTGACTGCTCTATTAAAGTAGACGTGCAGCCATTCATTTTGCATAAGCAAAATTCTCTGGTGTTTCTATATGAGCCTATGTTCTGTTATTTATAGCAAATACTAAAAAGCTTATTGGGCTGCCATACCTTTAAAGTGTATGCTAACTGCCACCTTCAATTTAAAATATAATTTTTATGAATTTACAGTGTAGTTTTCTCATTCAGGGATGTTTAGAGGGCTAGAACAGACCGAAGAAAGCATGTAGACTCTGGTATCCAGGCAAGGGCAATGCAGAAATATGATAAAAATAGAGAAGCTAAAATATTGAAAAAACGAACAGAAGGCTTTATTGATGCACGTGCTCAATACTGTGTCTCTGGGAAGAGCAGGCACAGAAATCTCAGCACATAATTAAAATTATTACTTAATTGGCATAGCAGAGACTTTAGGGAATAACTCACATGACTGCAATATTGATATACAGACATATAACTGGCTCAAGAAGTTTGGGCTGATAAAGGGAGGAAAATATATTGCTTTATAGTTAGTATACAGAGAAAGAGGAGACAAAGACATAAAAAAACCCCAGTGAAAGTCTCTGCTAACAATAAAAGGAGGAGAGAATGAGACAACAGTTCTTACAAGGGTCAGCTGTGATAATAATTTTAAAGAGGTAAAGCAGTTGGTCCTTTTATTCTAAAACTAACATTTCTCCAAGAAGTAAAAGTTGCACATCTCTTGGTGAACGAGCCCACTGGATATGCAGGTTGATTCTACTCTGGTAGGCAGGAGAGGCTTCCAAACGGGGTGAGAAGCCAAATTTTTTTTGAAGCGGGCACCTTTGAGATGGTACAGCACATACTCCTAGGAGAAAATTTGGAGTATCTTTCATCCTTCTTTTCAGACACAGGAACTTCTCACACTGCACATGTTCTTGTGGTGGTATCAGGTGATGGATATCATCAGAGAGGCTATCCTGGGCCCAAAGAGCACTTCCAAACAACAGCTAAAAGGCATTACTGGCTGCCCCCAAGGAAGTGTGTAATGAGATCAAAGGCTGTAGGAATGCCAGAAACTATCAGCTGAGCTGTAGATATAACCAAATCATAGAAAAAGCTCTTGCAATATGCTGAAAGCAATTTCTTGACACAGGAACTTAAAAGAAAGTAATTAAAACTAGTTATTCTTGATTATGAATGACAGGAAAAAACTAAATGGGAATTTAAAGATGAAAGGCATGGTTCTTTGGAAAGGAACGAGAAGGGACAAAAGAATAAAGACAGACTTTAAAAAGCTAGGTCATAACCTTTCTGCCAAAGGAAGGTCAAGGAGAAAGATTTCAGGAGAGTTAGCAGCCTCAGAAAAGAAAGAGATACGTACAATGCCTGTGCAAAGCAAGGATAAGGAAACAGCCTCACTAAATCATGAGTGCTTGCTGGACCTGAACAAAATGTTGAGCTGACAGTCTGGTATTGAGGAGACCTCCTATGCACAGGACCAGGAGTGCAATAACTGAGACACAAGTAGCAGGAGTGTAAGATGTAACAAGAACACACTTTATCAGTACACTAATAGTAAGGAGTACCAAGAAACAATTAAAAAACCCTAAAGAGCTACGTGCAGATTATGCTAAAAAGGTGGAAAGAGTTTGGTATACAGCCTGTGGTTGCTGTCACATAGAGTGTGCGTTGATCAGATGGTTAATACCATTAACGCCCATGACAGGAAGCCCAGAACAGCAGACTAGTGGAAGAATATGTTTGAATGTTTGGATAGGTTAGCGTCTTCACACTGAATGGACTTGAAACTTCTTCAAGAGTTCTTCAAGAACAAACAGAAACAGTGTCAGAGCCATTAACTATTATTCTGTAAACTTATTCAGAAAGGATGACATTCCAGAAAGGGCAAACATATTACCTGTCTTTAAATGTAGTAAAAAAGAAAAAGCAAATTACAGACCAGTCAGCTTAACTTTAATGTGTAGAATGGTTACAGGAGAAATAATCAAAAAGCTTGGAAAATAGCTAAATGACAAATAACAGCCAGTATAGATTTGGAAAAAAATTGTCACATCAACTAAATTTCTTTCTATGAAGAATAGCAAGATTTTCAGACAGAGAAAAAAACAACTGACTTTAGTAAAGTGATTGGCTCTCTGTCATATCCTGTTCTCCTAAAAAACCCTAGGCAAAACCTGTCTTGATGAAATTACCGTGACATGAAAAAAGGGACTGGGGAACTGCGCTCACAAAATACACCCAAAAGTCCCTGGTCAAAGTGAGAAAATATTTCAAATTATGTTCTAAACAGATTTCTCAGTGTCAGTCATTACTTCCATCAATAACATTATTAAAGAGTTTATTTATTTCATGTACAGATGGTAAACTGGAAGCAGCTGGAAGAATTATGGTGGACAGTATTTAGAATTCAGAGTAACTGGCAAATTGGATACATTGCCTGAAAAATGCCAAGGGTGTGACTTGATGTAGATAAATGCAATAAGTCAAGGACAGAGCAATGGGAACAGAAAATGTGGCCTGTGAGAGAAGAGTTGAGAAAGCCGAGAAGAGATGGCGACGTGGTAATACTCCTCAAATATGCAAAGGAGGCTACAAAGAAAAAAGAAATCAGTGGTCGCACCATGTATGTTAGTATGAAGAAGAGAGGTGGTGGTTTTTAAATGGTAGGAAGGGGGTTTCTGGCTGTACATCACAAAAAAAATCTCTAATTAGGTATTTAAATATCTCTACAAATATTTAAATAACTTTCCGTGTATTGATACTTTGTTGCTTTATCTTGGAAAACAAATGCTGTGGTTTTGGTGGTGTAAAGTCCTATGTCAATGTGCGTGTAATGTACTGAACATGAAACCTCTCAGTTGGGGCAGCATGTTTGTTCCTCTATGATCTAAAGGTAATGGATGGAGAAATCTGTAGATTGACTTGGAAAAGGCAGCTGATCCGCTCAGCTGGTGAGAATATGGGGGAAGAGTGTATGCGTGGGCAGAAGGTGAAGGACACAAGGGACTGTGCATTGCTTCTCTGGGTGTGAGGGTATCAAACTGGAGAGCCCCGTGGCAGAGATCTGTCTCATTTTCATGGGGCCTTCAGCCTCCAAGCAGGGCTTATAGACTCGTAGGTGTGGCGAGGGACATGTGCTGCCCCTTCCCATGGTTACAGTGCCGGGGGGTTGCAGAGACTGCCATTGAAGCTGTGCACTAAGGAACAAGTCAGGAGACAGCTGGAACATCTGCAGCACCGCTGGGGAAGCTACTTAGGTTAGATAACAAGGTATGAGTGAGAATGATGTAGGGAGAAGTTTAGAATGCAGAGGGTAGACTGAATGACCCAAGCTGTCTTTTCTGACATGATCTTCTGTAATTGACTGAGTAGCAATAAAAATAACCAACCAGCAAAACTTTGCAATTACTGTTTGTGGTCAGAAGCACAAAGGACCTCTCCTTTGAGGTCTGTGTAGCCAACCCTGACTGACTCTGTTCCTCCTGAATATGCTGAACTGCCAGCAGCATTCACTTGTTCCAGGTAGATCAGATAACAGAATTTGCTGTAAATGGTTTTACAGTAGGAAAAGGAACTAAAAGCAAAAGATGACATTTATGGTTTGCTTTAGGTCAATAAATTTAGCTTTTTTCAGAGCTAAATTTTCTCAAAGTATTAAAATACACCTTCAGAGGATAAAAAAAGGAATATACAAATTCTTCAATTTTATTTACCATGGAACTAATTTACACATGCCTTACCTATAATTTTAAATATCATACCACTCTGGATAATAGGTATGCTTGCAATGTTTTGGTGGATGCATCAGAATATAGTGAATAGGGTAATCTCTGGTGTCAAACTGCTCCTATTCCCACTAATATCATAATAATATAACTTTTGTTAAGCAACATCTGAACAAAAATCTTGTCCTTGTCTTTGCTCTTTATGGATACTTCTGTAGTTGTATATTAAAGTGAGCAAATAGTTTCAGAAAGAAATATGCTTCTCCCATACTAGTGACTAGGATAAAGGAGATAAAATGAGACTGAGATAAGTGGAGATAAAATGCAGGGGTGGCAGTCATCTCTCACTAATCAAGAAAGAATGATTTAGTTACTGTGTTCCTTTGGCTGTTTTGATTCTTATTTAGATACATTTTACCACCTTTAGCTGCCATTGCAAATAGTAGGCGTCTGTGATGAGCTTCTGTGATGAACATCCTTTAAACATCTTTGCTTGAATCTCTGCATCAGAACACCTGAACATCTGCTGCAGATGATGAAATAAAATTAACTCAAATTCCATTTAATTTCCTGCTTTGTAGGCTGCCCTGTCCAACTCAAGAGCAATGCCAGAGCCAAGGCTTAGCAAAATTCAGAGCAGCTGAGTGTATTTCAGACCTCCGTCATCTGTCACTCTACTTCTATGTTCTGTGCCTTCATTTAATTTCAAAGACCTTCAATCTCACAGAGTATTTTTGGTGCAAAATTAAAACATGGGTAAAGAAGTGCTCCACACATTCTGCCTGAAAAGAAACATTTTGCTTGGTACTGTGATCTGGTTTAGTCAGATGCATTAGGAGGTGCGGGAGGGTTAAACGTCCTAAGTGGCCAGCAGGCGGCAGATAAAATTAAAACTCTGCTTGAGGTCTCTTACTATCATGTCAAGGATGAAATGAAGTGCCTATTAAGCTGATGAGAGTGTCGGAAGATTGAGGCAAGCGGGCTCTGGGGCTGCTGGGTGCGCACATCCTCCCTGTGCATAGGAAGGGAAGAGAGCGGTGCCGCGTTAGCCGTGCAAGCCGTGCATCTCTCTGCTCGTTACCCTACATGCTGACCCCTGGCTCAGAAACGCCGGTGAAGACAACTCTGCGGCAGCCAGCAGGGTAGCAGTCAGCTGGTCACCAACCGCAGGCTGGTTTCTGTCAGCCCTGACTGCAGAGTCATGGCTGATGTTGTGTTAGTTAACATATCCCCTCAGGTCTTGTTCTCATACAGCTCATTAGGCACTCTCCAGCTTTTCATATTGACGGAGATTCGTGCTGCCAAATGCATCCACAGTTTGTAACATGCTCATTTTTTTTTGCAGGCCAGCAGTGTAAAAGGTATTTGTGCCGTTTCGCTGGCTTGCGCAGATATCTTAAAATTACACTAGTATACAACTTGTGAGGTATTCCTCCACAGTGTGATACAAGTTCATAAAATGGCCAAGACCAGAAGTAGAACTGCTCAGAGTATTTAACCCAAAGAAATTTCAAGCCTTTGCAAAAAAAGAAAGATATCTCCACAAGCTGAGTATTTGTCACTTCTTGCTTGGAAAGTATTTGCCTGGAAAGCTACAAGAGCTTTTGGTAGAAGCTGACATTTTGCAAGGCAAGCAGCTGCACCCTCACCCTTTTTTTGAAAGAACTTATTTAGTAAAAAAATCCAATTTTCCTTTAAAATAGTCAGGATAGAAAATTTTCCACTAGTGTGACAGAGAAGAAAAAATTGGTACTGAATTCTTTGACAGATTGCTTCAAGATAACAGCCTACTCTCAAGTCAGTATAAGGTGAAATAATTACAAGTATCCAGCCTGGCAAGGAATTAAATCCCTGCAGAGCTCATTTGCATCTGGACATTACAGCTTCAGAAAATATTTTTGATAGCAAATGCCCCTTCTTTCCCTTTTGTCAAAGAAGCAGTCTGTGAATCCTGTTTTGATCCTGAAATAGCTTTAAAATGATAGAAGTCTACGTGTCCTCCTTGTGTTGTTTTCTAGTCAGTATGGCAGAGGCCAATTTTTTTTCTCATTTGGAAAAATGAGACAAACATTTGGGCACACTTCAGGTCTGAAAGAAAAGCAGAAGACTTCAAAACCAAACACAATTTGAGAACACCTGTTTGGAGTTCAGTTAGTTTACATAGCAGGTAGACCATCTTGGAAAAAAAGGGTAAAAGGAGAAAGGTGATAAGGTATTTCTATCTTTGGAAGAGAGAAAGACAGTTATCAGGCTGTTGATTGCATTAGTGGAGGGAGGCATCGTATTATGTGCGGTACAACTGCTAGCTCTGCTGCGTCTGTGTTTTTGTATCCAGTAGAGTTATGAATTTTAGCTCCCGTGCTCATTTTTGGAAGGTATTTTGTGGGTTTTCCCTAAGCTACAGGGCTGAGGATTAGAGATGGATTGATTATTCTGTGAGAAATGTTCATCCACTGGCAACTGCCTAATCCTTTATAGATTGCCTGGGTGAGTTCATTCTGCTGTGAAGTGTTTGCTTAGTTTCACTGACATAATTACCCTGAGCACATCTGAGTGCTGGCTGCAGAATATAACATGCCTGGATGTGCAAGAGCAAGTCTGGCAGGATATTTAGGGTGGTACTTCGGGTTTGCTCATGGAAATCAGAATCAAGGCACAGGCAAATGGCAGTTGTGTGTCCATTGTCCTGCAGCCTCTGCCAGCGACGGGCATGACCTAAGGGCTGTAATGGTAATAGTCTCCCTCTGCAAAAGGAATATGAACTTTTCATGAGGCTTAAGGGAGCCGTTGTGCTGGTTTGCACGCTGAGAGCTGCAGGGCTGAAGTTTGGCCCTTGTGGTTTAACAGGATGGCGTTTCACCAGGATGCCTGGGGCAGACAGGGGCATTTTGTGCCTGCCAAGTTGCCTTTGCAGACAGGATGTGTGGGACTCTCTTCCAAGCATGAGTCTGATTCTTCTCCAGGAAACTCAGTGTCAATCAATCATAAAATAGGAGCAGGCTGTAGCGCCTGGTTGCCATGCTGTTTTGATCTGTCTTTTTTTTTTCCAAAGGACAGCCAAGGAGAACCATAAAAAGGTCAAGTGGCACTGGCGAAATACGACAACCGCGATGAGAGGGCAGGGCCTGCCTGTAACTCCAAGACGCTTTTATATTTAATATTAATGAAGAATGATCCGTCAGCAGATGGAACTGTAACTAATAGCAGCTCTGCTGTTTGGGTTAATTATTTCAAGATGACATGTTTGTGACCATGCTAGACAGTTTTTATTTAGAGTGTGTTTTGGCTAGAATTAGATATTAGTTGCCACAAAGATGTGGGGAATTAGAAACAAAGTTTATGGGGATTAATTAAGTTTAAATTTATCATAGACGTAAGGCCTTGAAGAGGTCTTTGGCACCCGTTAAGTCATTTGATCTCGGAGGACTGTGGGTGCCCTCAGAGTGCTCTGGTTACATGCACATATCATGGCCCATGGGATGCCTTGGCCATGCCAAGACTTCTGAGGCCCTTTGGCTACATTTAAACATTAAGCTGTGCCCAGCTTACCTGCATCATGCCTGCTTCCCTCCACTGTCCTAAATCAGGGGCAATTATCTATCAGCTCCTCTTTTTCCAGGGAACTGCTGTGGGAGGATAAGCAGAGGAGAGGAAGAAGGTTTAAAGCTGGGGCATTGTGAAATATGAAGTACCGCATTTTGCCACTGTTCATGCAGCATCCCCCTCTTCCTCTAGAAGGCAAAGTAAGACATGCTGGGAAACATCTGATCCTATCAGCTTGGCACTTTAGTATCTGAATGGAGCATGCCAGCACACATGGATAAGGCACTGGCTGGCTTGGATATTAATCCTTAATTCTGTGTGGGTAGATGAATTTGAATCTGTTATTTCCTGAGAATGTAGCATATCAGATGCCACAGACTTAATTCTGGCAATTTGCCCCAGTTGTTACTATCTAGAACTTTCCTCCTCTCACTCATGGAGACCACAATCAAAGTCCCTCAAAGGACGCCTCTCTGGCTCTTTCTCAGACATTTGGATACAAAACACAGTGGATACCTAATGTGCCATCCCCAGACTCTCTCTATGGACTGAAATGTCTACAGGCAGAAGAGATACGTCGCCAAAGTCTCCCTCGTGGAAGCTTGTACCTCTGACAATCCCTTTCTGTGACAAGAGAAATTCCCTTGAAAATCCCAGAACAGCAAACTTGTAACTGGAGCTTCTCTTTTGCTCTAGTGTGCCATCTCCAGTAACGGGGAGTCTGAGGTTTCCTGAAACTGATGAATTCGGAGCTAGATTTGCAAACTGTAACTTTGAGAGATGGCCCAGCGATCTCTTGAAGAAGGAGTAAAAGAACAAACAAGGGATTGGGATCTGTGGATGAAGAAAAGGTGTGACAAAACTAGTTACAGGAAAACCTTCCACTCATCCATTGAGGTCTGTTCTCTATGTTTATAGATTTTCCAAATATGTGTGGACTCTAGGGAAGTTTAAGCAGAAATGGGACTTGGCTTACCACGGAAGAAACAGGCTGTCAAGCATGTTTGCATTGAAACTTTGGTACGAGGTGGAGTTCCTCGCTGTCCCTGAGCATAGAAGGGCCATGAGCGATTTCACATATGCCCGCCACATTGTCTCAGCTGGGATCTGATTCATGGGTAAGAACTGGAAACAGACTGATGAAACTGGGAGTGCTCTATAGGGTTGGATGACACTAGGAAAGTTATAGATTCAGTTATTGAAGGGTTGAGCTGACCCAGCCCCAGGAAGAGCAATTATCAAGCAGACCAAGAAGCATTTTCAGAGTGATGCCATTGGCCTGTGATCATCTGCCTCACTAGCTCAAGATGCCTATGGTTTTGAGCTGTTTTTCACTGGGAAAACATGGCATGAAAAAGAATATAAGTTGCATGGTTACACTGGGCTTGACTTTTGATCTCCAGTAGTGCAGTAAAGGTCCCATGTAGGATTATATGTAGAAAATACACCAAAAAATAAAGGCAATGAAGGTAGAGTAGACATACGAGTTCTGCTCACAGCTAGGAGCTGCAGTGAGCTTTGACTTCTGAGACCTCCACACGGATGTGCTTTCCACAGAGAAAATACCATAAGGTAATACTGTTCTGCAATAGAGCCGATGGCATTCTATAGAAGTACTTGGGACTAGTGCAATAGCTTGAACTGTTCAATAGATGGAGGGGCTGAACCGAGTCCCAGTATTTTTGACAGAATAATGTTCATGAATACCCTGTATTATGACTAAAGCCTTCAATGATGAGAAGGATTCGTTGATGCTTTATAGGACAGGTGATGCAAAAAAAAGCAGCATCAGCTGTAGATGTTCCCGGGCATAGGGACATTCAGACTGTTTGGTAAGATGCTCCAAGTTGTCCTATATGAAGCATTTACATGTTTTTCCCTTGGCATACTATGTCCTCTCACACAACACCCCCAACATGGTTCAAGGCCAAGAGCACGTCAGTGTCTACAGAGTTTGATTTTTGGGCATGCTTAAAGGCGGGGTTCTTTCAAGACAGAATATTTCAATCTTCAGTAGTCCAGGCATATGGTAGAATGAAGTAGTTCATCCTTACATCAGTTCTTACACTGTGGATGAGATTATTTTTACCTAGAATTGTTTGGGCTTTATGACTTCAGTAGTGTTTTAGAACTCTGTTAAAGAAACAAAGGCCTTGAAGTAAATAGTTACTCTAGAGATTAGAAAACTCAAAGAGAAATCATTAGAATGAATTTGTAGGACTAATATCCTAGTTTCTTTGCAGAAATCTGTTGGCCAAATAAATACATATTAAAAATCAAAGGAAAAATTTCCATTTTTTAAAATAATCATCTGCTGTTATTGTTATGATCCCCTTTAAAGTTTCTGGCAACCTTCATATGCAGCACAGAGTTTTCTTGAGTGCTTTGCCTAATTAGTTTGCAGAGGACTGACAGCTGACATGACTTCCATTAATCAGTTCTGATACTCTACATTAAATTTTCTTTTACCTTGTGTATTAATTCAGTGCTGAGGGGCTGTCAGGAAGTGGTTGAGAATCCCTCTGGGATTGTACATTTGCTTGAAACTGAAGTGTAGGAAGATAATAAATCATGTGAATTTCTGGCACTTCTCCCCCTTTGTCATTAGACTTTTGGAGCAATTAAAGCCTGACAGTTCAGCCACACTGATTCACTTGTTTTGCTTAAAAATGAAATGCAAGGATTGGTTTTTATCAAACAGAATCTTTGTTTTTCTGGATTTTCAACTGCATTTGTAAACAGCTCATTCCCCTGCTTCATCCATTGTTTTCTATGTCATGACAGGTCTTCTAAAATCTATGTTATTTTATTATTTTTGATTTTTAAGAATAATCAGGAGAATTGGTAAGCTATAGAAAGAGAAGAATGATATTACTAGCTACCATCAGTGAGAATTTAATATATTTCCCTATTTTCATCATATAAAGTCAGAATGATTGTATTAAAATATTTTTGTTCATGAGTAGATTGCCCATAGAGTCTAAGAGAACTGAGCACCCAGCTTCAGTGGGACTTAGATGTCTAGCTTCTTTTGAAAATTTCCTTCTTCAGTAAATGCAGGAACTCATAAAATAGGAATATGTGTATATAATATGACTGACTCTGCCTCAGAGAGCTGATGCCAAAGCTTTGCTTTCTTACCTGTTATTAAGATGTGTTCTCTGGGTTACCTCAAATATATCAGGGTTTCTTGGATTGAAAGAAATACAAACATTTAGGTTCTGGACCTATACCCTGAGAGGTTTCCCCCCCTCCCCCCAAGTTCTCTTTACTTAGCTAAACTACTAGTAACAATAGAGAGATCCTATTAATAGAATTAATATTTAGGCTCTGATAAGGTACAACACCTTTACTAGATATATATGTGTATATGTATCTATACACACAAACCCAAATTTTCATAAATTTAAGCACGCATAAAACACATTTATGATATGTATTTATGCAATCATAAAGATGTGGTAACACATAATATTTTTATGAACAATAATAGAATATAAAAAGATGCACTTGGTAATTCAGTTAGATTTGGATATGGGGACCTTTGTATGGTCTTGCCTTGCTTTCCCAGAGCTAAGCATCTCTTCTCCACCGGCCTTTAGACAGACTTTATGCTTTAGCCAGCCTGCAATATACGTGACTTTTTTGTCACTCATTACACTCTGCTTTTTCTGGTTCCAATGACTGTCACTTTCTTCCTCATGTTTCAGCTGAAAATCAGTCTCACATAACTTAATGTCACATAGAATTTCCAGTATTAACTGGAAAGTGCCTTACCTGATGTTCCAGAAACAAGTTGTGTATATGAGTTGAAAAGCAGCTCAATACAGCCCCAGTCCTTTAGTGGTTCATAATCTAACATTTCTACTAAAAAAAAAATAATAATTTTTTATGATTCAGAGGACAAGATGGTTGAAATTATCAAGCCAGTCATGTTAACTTAATTGCAAGCAAAATCGAGCACTCATAGTTGAGACACCAAAAAAGAATCTTTAAAAAAAAATCTAGCAAGTTTAACATTTAATATTAATTTAAGGATTCACTGAAAATTCAGCTGCAATGCAAATTAAACCAAATATGGAAATAAGTTGCATTCAGTAGTTAAGAATTTGTCAGTTGCAGAAAGCTTTCATGAAGCATCAGTTGCATCTATAAATATTTTATGTGCATCTGAAATGCTAGCAATTTATAGGAAAATAGGAATTAGTTTATACTTGTATGGCTTATAAAAATGTCCTTCTAGAATAATATATAAATATAATTTAATTGGACAACACCTCTTTTGGATATATATAAGCAGATAATCAAGAGTGTTCTTGCAAAGTGTAACAGGTGATTAACAGCTAAGTTTACTAATTCAATCAGACGTTGGGTAAGGATATGCTTGTGTAGGCTCTGCCACATTCCCAGGAGTAACTAGTTCACCACTTTGTCAGTGATGTATTTGCTCTGGGTTCACGGCATCTTTGAGTAAGTTGATAGCCATGGACAGCTCGCTGGAACTTCTGCCATTGGCAGGGTTAAGTCTTACCCTGAGTGAGGCAGTCTTTCACCAAGTCAGATCTACAGCTTGAAAGAATGAAAATAAGAATGTTTTTGTTTACAAGATTACATTTCATTTGCATGCATCTTTGTACGCACAATGTTTTTGACAGGAAACAATGAAAAACATGGGAATTTTTTTTTTAATTTCATGTATTTTACCATTGTGATAAGGAAATGGTAGAAGAACCCTCCCGTGGCTTTTTCAAAGCCTCAGGTTCCTTGGCTGATTAGTAAAAATGTGAAGCCTAGTAGATAAAATTATTCTGTATCCCCTGTAAAGGGGATTTTTTTTTTATATTTTTGAATATAAAAAAAACCCAAAACCAAAGCCAAAAAAACAAACCAAAAAACTGCAACATGTGAATTGAAGAAGTGGATGTTAAAAACACTCTGAAACATTACTTAAGCAGATGAGCAATGAACAGCCACATGGAAAAGACTCACTTCAGTCCCAGCCTTATGATTCATCCAGAGAGCCAGTGTTATTGGAGCCCTATTGATCAGCTGTTTTATGCATGCCTCACTCCAGCCCTGCTCACACAAGTTTAATTGGACTACAGCACTAAATGTGATGGGAAAAGTGTTTGAACTTTTTCCCCACCACATGTAATTTGTTGGCATTCATGATATTACTTAAATAATTAAGAGTGAATTATTCACGTGAATAAGAACATGAAAATCTGGAAATCAATTGCTTCGGTTGCAAGGGAAAGATCAAGATTATAAATAACGCTTACCAATTTACAGAATATGCTGCATTTGATAATAATTTAGTGAAGCTGAAGTTACTTATTATTTTGGATGGGAATGTTAAATGCCAAAAGCAGCTTACTAGGGCACACAAATTTATTTGTAAAATGGAGACCAATATAACAATGTATACTATAGTCCAATTTCAAAGCTGCTTGTTTATAAGGCTTGATTTACATTCACACTGGGTTGTAAAGGCAGACAGACAACAGTTCATCTCACTAACAAGATACACCTGTCAATAATACACTAATAGAATACATGCCAGTTTTAGTAGCTAAGTTTTGAGCTTCATCTTGAAACTAATTTTCAGCATTTGTTGCAAATTTGTGGTCGCCAGTGACTCAAAATAAAGCTTTTGGTTCTCTCTTCAGGTTGAGACATTTCTAAAATCACATAGCTAAATGTGGAAGCGTCTCCCACACATAGCCAGAGAGATCTTGCTGCAACAGGGAATCTGAGGACCTAAATTTGTGTGCTTTTTGAGAATGGCTATCTCAGTGCAAATAATTGGCATTGGTATAGAGGTGAGTCGATAGCATTGCAGGCTTGAGGATGAACAAATGCAATTTGGACTTAGCTGTGGTGATCTTTCAGCAGGGAGAGTAGGACTGCTGTGGAAGCTTGGATTGAAAATATATCAAATTTTTGAAGAAAAAACCTGAACATTAAGATGTCAATATTTTTTATCAGATTGATGGATGTATTAAATATATAATTGGAAAGTTTCAGCAACATTTGTTTCAGAGATTTCTGGAGCCTTCAAAACAAAATTTCAGCTTGTTAATAAATTGTTAGTAACAATTCCAACCACCACAGTCCTAAGAAGCTTTTTCCTTCAGATTAATGGAATTGCTTTGTATGGCTAGGTGGCCAAAAAGGTATTAACTCTTCAAGCTTGTAATACAGAGCTGAGCTGTGGTGCCCAAGAAGAGCTCAGTTGACTTCGAGGCACTCTGGCCTCTACATGGCAGGATCTTAACTGTAGAATCAGGAGCTGATGAAGTGAAACAGCATCTCCAGGGATACTAAAAACATCTGAGGCAACAAAAATTGAAATGCACAAATTCCCTCCATAAAGAAACAGTTATGGTGTTTATTTTTCCCTCAATGTCTGTTGTAAGTTTTACTGTCATGATTGGTTATGGTATCTACTTTTTGTATTTTCCATTTTATGTCTTTGGATTGTAAATTCTAAATGTGATATTTTATTGAAATTGCAATTGTTTATAGAAACATTAAGTGATTTGATGATGTGTAATGGCACTGAATTATGTCTGCAGATTTAGAAATGTAGATTATACACACATTTTCTAAGATGGAAAAAAATTCCTAGAATTATTTTCCTTTTAAACATATATGTTACTGATCGTGTTACTGTTCATTATTCCAGTTCTACTGTACTTAGGGAAATCTGGATCCTGGAAGAGAGATCCTTTGATGAAACCTGATTAAACCTTTCCGTCAACTTTTTCAGCCTACAGAAGAGAATTCTGGATTCCTGGAGAGACTGAACTTCTCTTCAAAAGCTTTAGAGCATAATTTGATTCAGTCAGAGCCACCTTCATAATTGTCTACAAAAATAAAGAAAACTCCGAAGTGCTTGAAAAGGACTGAAGTTTAACTTTGTTACAGAGTCAATTGGGGAGGCGTAGGCAAGATATGCTTTCCAAAGAAGTAATGTAAAGAACAGAATGGTTAATGCGCATAGTTTTGCCACAGAACTAAAATATCATTCTTTTGTAAAAGTCAACGTAAAAGTTGAAATAGCAAAACGATGTCGGAAAGTATTTTTTTTTTTTCTATGTAAACTCAAGATTTTCTGTATAACTGGTAATCTGGGATAGTTGTATAAGAAAAAAAGATTCTGAAAGAGTTTCTTAAACACTGGCGGTTTCTTAAATGCATATATTTTCTGTAAGTTGCCAGACTGATGACGCTTTTTTATTAGTACTTTTATGTACTCAAAGGCGATCACTCCAGGGTGGAATCTAAACAAATAGTTGGGGGATGTGGGCATACTTTTTCTTATTGTCATTTAACCCGTCATACCTCTGAAGACTGTCAGCAAGAGTGGCGTATGGGAGGTTTGTATATAAGAGGTGCAGATAAGCACATGTTGGAATATGTGACATAAGGAATCATCTCCTAGAACCTACAAATATTTTGTCAACCTAAAATGGCCAGCAGGTTTGTCTGTCTCCTAGGAGGTGGTAAATGAGAAAATGCTTACTGTGATGGAGGTAGGTAGCTGTTATTCACGACAAAAGAGATGAAGTTATCGCAAACTTGGGTACAGTAACTAGTAATAATTACCAAATATACAGAGTTTTTCTAAACTTATTTGCGATTTACTGCAATAACCCAGCAGTCATCAAATTTCAGACTTTTAAAATTTCTCTTTCTTGCAAGCTGCTGAGTGTGGTTCATTGAGGCTCTTCAGTTCAGCTTCAAAAAAAGGAGGTAAAACAGGGACAGGGACTAGCCTGGCTTTCTGCCAAGGATGAGGAATCACAGAATGGTTGAAGTTGGAAGGGACCTCTGGAGGTCACCTTGTTCAACCCCTCTGCTCAAGCAGGGCCACCTAGAGCAGGCTGTCTGGGACCATGACCAGATGGGTTTTGAATATCTCCAAGGAAGAAGACTCCATAATCTCCCCGGGCAACCTGTGTCAGTGCTTGGTCACCCTCACAGTGAAAAAGTGTTTCCTGATGTTTAGAGGGAAGTTCATGTGTTTCAGTTTGTGCCCATTGCCTCTGGTCCTGTCACTGGGCACAACTGAAAAAAGCCTGGCTCTGTCCTCTTTACACACTTCCTTCAAATATTTGTGTGCACTGATGAGATTCCCCCTGAGCCTTCTCTTCTCCAGGCTAGAAGGAAAGTGAAGGAAGAGCTGTGGCTACTCACAATACTGTGAGAACTCTTCCTCAGCAGAGGAAAACAAAGCTTGAAGTTAGAAGAGATTTCAGGGTAGACTTTGGCTTACATTGGGGTCTGCTTGTACTTTGTGGCCAAGTAAGGGGAGTTCAAAAGCCCTGTGAATTACATGTACAGCTACATTAAGGCTAATTTATGTTGCCTCAGCAGTATAAGGGGGTCTGAGGTTACAGTGATGTAATGAAAATGGATTAAGTTGTCACAGTATAAGAAGATAATACTCAGTGTCTAAGCCACAGTAAGTGAAATGAGCGTGTGAGATCTTAACCCTCCACTTTCACGAAGAAGGCAACCTAGCCTATACCACCTCTGCCTTGCATCTTCTTCTTTTGAATTCCAAAATCTCTGTTGTGTAGCCTCAGAGCCAGAATAATCAGCTTATCTAAGGATATGGGAGAAAAATAGTTAGAAAAGGCCTGGTTTTTGTTCTCTGCATCTGTAATTAACAATTTTGGAATGAAAAAAGAAGTCAGAAGTAAAAATAGTAAATGGACCTGCTCTGCACCTTGGGGGTGGGGTGTGGAAAGAGAGGGAGAGAGGCAGTGCAGGGTTCTGTCTGGAACTCAATGGGAAAGGCTCAGTAACAGCTTCATAAAATAACAGTGTAGACAGAATAAGAAGAGGAATATAGATAGTGAGTATATCTTACATCTCTTCAGCTACTGGAAACCCTGTGTTTGTGCAACATTGGACAGACCCCGGATAGATTTTCCCATGGCACACTGTGCAGATCCCATCCCTGGAGGGCAGCTTCTCCTTTTTGGTTATTCAAGCTTTTATATAATTTTCTTACAAGAAAACAACTCTATTCATAAAGGACGTTTCACTGAGAACTTCTTGCTGCACTTTTAGATAAAAGTAAGGCCACACAGGTGGTGTAGTCCCTGGCAGAAAGCGGGAGCTGCCGGCAGGCTCCTCCATTAGAGTGAACTGGCTGAGCTCATCCTGCAGCCAAGGATTTGTGCAGCACAAGGCAACCTGAAGTCCATGCTGGACACAGAGGACAGGGTGGCGCAGACCTGTGCCTGCTCAGGTTAACTGTTATGTGGGTCACTAGGTCCTTGATATACAGTGGTCTCCCAGCCAGGGTCAGCACAGGACTTTCCCTACTGTATTAGGGCACAGGAAGAAAATGAAAGAGGGAGGGTATAGAACATAAGACCTAGAATTGTGTAGCATGAGAATGCGAGGCTGACTCTATGCCAGCATAGGAAAGCTAATGAAAATTTGTAATCCGATTAAAAACATGACTCATTTGCAAGAAGATATTAAAAGATTAATATTTATATATTACAAAATGTATTTTATGTGCTCATTATTCCTGTGTCTCTGTGTTCTCTGAAAAGATGAGTCTGATGATAGAAATGGTGGTGAGAAGAATAGCTGTAACTACCTTGAAAGAAGACTAATGCTAACTGCCCATTTAAAAAAATTCTTTCAGAAGCTGGTTTCCTCTGTAGTCTCCTTCAATTAGCATGAAACCATCATGGAGATACAATTATACTTCATTAGGGATCCATGAATTCAGGAAATGAAACAATCCATTCTCTTTAGACTCTGCAGACAGCGACAAGAGATGTGCTTTGTGGAGCTAATCTGTTTTCCTTATGTCCCTGCTATGGATTGCAGCAGTTGTTACAAAGCTTGTCTAATGGTTTGTTTTAGCCATATTTTCTACTTACATGGAAATGACTCCACCACTAAAAGTTTCTGGGCTTTTTTTGTTTTCTGAAAATGTAAGTATTCTATAGGAAGATGAGAGACAACAGTGTTACAGGAAGTCAGCACGTTACAGTGGCAAAAGCCGTCAATAAAGTTGTAATTTATGAACTTCTTAGGATAAAAAGCAAAAGAGTTTGACTTATGCTTAGCTTTCAGCAGATTGAGAAAGTCACAGACTAACTGGCACAAGCAAAGCTTGGAAGTAGCTCACAAAATTTGAACAGATTGTTCTAAACCTTTTGCTTTTCTGCATTCATGAAGGCCTAGTGCTTCTTTGTTTAAAAAGAAACAAATTTGTTCTCAGAAGCTGAGTCATTTAAATGAATTTTCATTGGCGTATTCAGACACTAGTGCTTCAGAATAATGTCCTTAATTAATGACTTCTGGAAGGAAGACAAAGCAGAATGAGATTAGAGACATTCAAGACTCTGACAGTAATAGTTTGCCTAACTTTGAAAGTCAACTGATACAGCGTTTCTAAATAGCTCACAGGAAAACAGAAGCTTCTGTGGAAAACGTCACTTTTGAAAAATCTTGAACATTTGTGTGGAAAGTAATATATGTGTTTGCACATGACTGCATAAAGAAGTGACAAGTGTGTTGTTTAGCCTGTGACATATCCACATTTATGGAATTTATAGGCACTGGTTGAATTTTCAAGCTGGAGATGTCAGGCAAGCAGTATGTATTTGGTGCAGTAGATACTGTTATTTGAGAGTTTCCAGAAGAAAATCAGGCAACAAAAGCCAAAGACAGAAACTTTTCATTGTCATCATATGCAGATTTTGGAATGGATAGATAGGATTTCTGGTCACGCTGAGGACTTGCATAGCCAGTTTGGCCAGTAACACAATACCAGGGTGTGATAGAAGAAACCAGGATGCAGGAAAAAAAATTCATGCTGGTTTTTCTCAGATTCATACTGATTTCTCAAACTTGTGCATCCTGAGTGAGAAACCTGACTGTGGCAATCCAGCTGGTATCATGATCTCAGTATCACTGTCCATTTGTTGGCAATATTAACTAGGCCAACAAGAGACAGAGTAGCTACTCATCTAGCATTGATGTTCATGTCCTTGGTGTGGGCTATACGGAGCTGGGGCTTGCTTCTCTGTTCCAGACAACTAGTTTGGCAAACAGTTCTTCTGTGAGGAGCAGGCTGGTTTTTCCCTCTCTTCCATTTCGGAAGGCTTTGGCTTTGCTAACTTCTAGAGAGGACATTTTTTTTTGAATCCTGAAATTCCCATTGAAAGAGAAACCACCTGCTCCCCCAGGTGCCATGGTTGTATCTTGCTGAGAGACAGCTGCTACAGCTCTGTTTGAAAGCTGTGGATAGGTTTTTAGTACATCCACGGAAGGAAAGGAGCTAGACAGAAAAAAAAATGTATCCGATGAGAAATTTGATGTGGCACTGTGTTACAGAAAGGTGAATGTTTTTTCGTTGCTCTGCTGCGAAAAATTACGCTGTTTTTTTCCACTGGTCAGTATTCATGGACCTACATTCTCTCTGTCTTTTTGTCTCTTCTTCTTCCCTCCATCTCTCCCCTTCCCCCTAACCCCTCCACCCCTGCCCCAGCTTCAGCTCCAGAGAACACCTAAACATGTGTGTCTCTATTCAACAGAGCAGTTTAAGCTAATGTTTAGATCCCAATGATTGTTGGACAACAGCATGGTTAATAGGTAGGGCATGCTGAACAGCTATGCTGGGTTAAATCAGCCTTTCGATAAACAGTGGAGTCAATGAAGTAACACTGGTGTCAGTGAGATAAAAAACTGGAGAATGGAATTAAACTCTAACAAAAAATACACTTCATCATTTTCTTCAGACTGCTGTTTAAGCAGACTCAATCCAACCTTTTCCTTTTGATCATTTTCTTTCATTTTTATTAGTTTTTTATTAGTTTTCTTTGGTAAGAGGGAAGCAGATTGTTAACAAACATCTTAATGCTGCCTTATTTCTACATATGCAGAATTTTACAGCAGCGAAGTATGTGTTTCAGTTCCCTCAAAAAAGGAAAAATAAAGAATTTATCAAGAAAGAAACTGAACCTGACATCTGCCTCACAGCAGAGCAGCAACAGCTCTGTTTTGTGTGGTATCTTTGCATTGTACTCCCACTGCACAACAATACAATAACAAATTTAATAAAATGCAATACAGGGAAATATGTTCTCAAATGAGATGTGAAAACAGATGTGTTCTTCAATTCTGAAGAAAATCAGGGCATCACACTCAGTAATTTTAGACTACAATGACATACACTTTACCACTGTTTTTTAATGAAGTCCTTGGTTTTGTTCCATTGTTAAGACTGCAAGACTATTCATTTTTAAATTCTATTTCGTATTACTTTAAAATTTAGATTTTGAAAATTAGTCAGAAAACATTTTCAGAATTACTCTGAAAGATGAATATTTTTCTGGAAAAAAGAGACAAATTTTATGTTATTATTGTTTCTTTCAGATACATGTGAAAACCAGTACAAAGATGACATCTGCCAAAATTATCTTAATACCCTCTGCAGCAGTGCAGATCACCTATCTCAGTCACTCGAGTAGGTAGGATTCTTAAAAAAATACCAGGAGAAGGAAAGCTGGTGGGAGAGACAGACAGTTCTGGATGGACATGAGCAGTCTGAGAAAAGGGCCAGGTGACGGTCTATATGTAACTGTTTGTCCTGTTGCAGTAGACTATCTAGGTCATATTTATAAACCAAGGACAGTTTTGGGACGGGTTTTGCAGTCAACCTCCGAGTTTTGTGTCTTGACAGACACACCAGGAAATAGTAATGGCCTATGGGGAAAACGGTGCTCAAGATGTTGTGAATCATCTTCTTGAGATTCAGGGTTGATAAAGCTGAAGTCTCCATGTAAACACAGGAAGAAGCAGTGATGTTTCTGGTTCACAGTGGTGATCTGCCTGCCTTTAGGGTCCAGGGCTGGCTGTACTTTGAAGGTATGCAGGACAGAACAGAAGTGAAGAGATAGAAGGATGTACGTTTACAGTCTGAACTTTGGGTAGAGATTTATGATTACTTTGCGAGAAGACTTTTAGCTGGGGGCCTACAATTGTTTTGCATTGCATAATGTGGTTTCCTTTCTTTCAAATATTGTATGAATTTTGAAGATATAAAATTTGTTTTCTCTGAACTGGTAATTTTCATGTTTCTAATTGTTTGTGTTTGCTTGGTTTTTTTGACTGCTGCATTCTTTGGTAAACATTTCCACTTTGATGTTAAACTAGCCACTTTCACTGTAAAGATGGCTTTCAAAAGTGAATGTTGTTAAGTGGCATCCTTAGTAAAGGAAAGTAGAAAAGAAGCCTGAGTGCAACGCACTTTAAAACTAATTAATCATTTTTAATTAAGGACTCTATCAGGTGGAAAAATTCTGCGTTTGTCTCAGAATTCTTAAAAAATTTTGTGTTTTATCCTTAGCAGTAGTACTAACCTAACTTGCAAGAATACGGTATGTGCATTTCATCACACAGCAACGGAGATGTTTAAAGGGAAGGTTTTGCATGGTGAAGGTGTTCAGAATTTAGTATGCTCCAGTAGAGTGATGAATATGTCTTCCTTACAGGACAAAAAAAGCATGAAGAGTCTTCTCAAAAATCAGACAAAGACAAACATTTCTAAGGGATGCCAGTATTTTTGAAAGGATAATGCATATTCTTAATAATATTAATAATATAATTAAATTATAATATTAATAATATAATTAAAACACACTGTTCAAGTTACATTTCAGAGTCAGATTGTAGCAAGATTTTTAGCTAATGAACCTCTTCATACCCTGCATATCAATCAAAAACAAGTATACTTTGAGCTGATAGTGAGAAACAATCACAGGCACCTTAACTTTTTTCTAAGTTTAACCAGCAAAGATGAATGTTGATCCATGTCTATCTACCAGTTTTACAACACAACAATAAAAAAATCTGAGTTTATTTAACTGACATCAAGACATATTTTGCATTACCACAGAGAAATACACATCCTTGTGATGACTGGATCAAAGGTAGATGATGACTGAGCGATAGTACTGCAAAATGGAGCTGTTATAGACATGTGAGTCTTCTTTATTGGAAGAACAGAAATTACCTACATAAAAAAATATCTTGAAATCCTAAACATTTAATGTTTAACACTACTTTTGATTGTGCTAAGTAGTATGACTTGTGCACTTTGATAGATGAAAATATTGCCCTTAATGCCAAACACTACACCTGAATCACCAAAATTTCAATTGGCTGTGTGGCATGATTTTCAATAAGCAAAATACATGTAAAAATAAAGGCTTTTGAAAAAATACTGGAAACTCTTGTGGTGATAAAAGCACTCATTGTTGAAAGAACAGGAAGAACACCATACTTTACTCTAAAATAAATCACATTGTACAGCTTTCCCAATCCCGAAAGTGAAGAAATTTTTTATGCTCTTACTGCTTTCTACTTAAGTTGTTTTCTTTTCATAGCAGATAAATCATTTTACATAAATTATTTTGTGGGGTTTAAAATAGCTCCAGCTATGCCATTATTAGTTTTCCCTGTTTAGAATAGTCCAGTTCTAATATCTATGGGGTAGCACAACGCAACCACAATGTGTGATGGGGATCTTCTTTGATAAATATATTAATAAGGTAAACAAGACTGTCAGTGGAAATAACAAACTGTTTCTAATTTTCTGACGTTTTATAACACCACTATAGCTTGCACAGTAGGTAGTGGGCTTGCCATAATTTTATACATTTAAGGTGCATTTATGACAGTCAAACAGCTGGAACTTGTGTTAAGAACATCAGCAGGGTGATTTCTAAAAGTTAGAGTAGATAGAAGTTAAAATAGAAATCAAGATAGATTTGTGAAGGCAAATGTGAATGTATCCATTGGCTCATTTGTGTGGCGTGGGAGTTAAAGGAAGCGTTATGCCTCTGAAGACTGGGACAAGATGGAGATATCATTACAGTTCATTAATAAAATGATCCTATTTACAAATCAGCAAATGCTAAATGAAATGGTCGATTTGCCTCCTTAAAACACAGCAGTTTTAGAAATTTAAGGGAAATGAAACCTCTTGATGTAATATTGGGATTTTCTTTTAGAAAAATTCGTATGTTCAACACTGTTCTACTCACTACAGAAACTGCATAAATCAAAAATCTTTATAATGGAGTACTCCTCTGTTCAGATCCCAAACACGGTGGCTAAGATAAAAATATAACCTAGTGAGAAATGATTTCTTGTTTTGGCTTTGAAAAATTGTATCTTAGCTGGAAAGGGTTTTTTTAAGACATATTTAAGCATTACCCAGGATTTAATTCTATTTTTTTACACAGCATATTAGGTAGTAAAATACTGCAATATAAAAGGTAAAGTGATAAATTCTTTAAGTAGAAAGCAAAGTGGCATTTCTTGTAGGCATTTCTTGTATTTTAAAGCTATGCATGAAGTCACCTTCTACATTTACAGAATCAAAACCTATTCAGAAATTTATTAAAAACATTGTTAAAAATAAAATAAACTGTTTCTGAACTCCACTGCTTACGGATTTTGCATTTTCTAATGCATTTTCTAATGTCAGTGAAGCTGAAATTCTTCTCTTGTGAACTTTAGAAATATTTCAAAATATTTCACTTTGTATCTCTCTGGGGAAAAAAGCTCGTTATTAAGCAAAATCTGTCTCTTCTGGATACTGCCAGACCTTAGTTCTGTGGTGTATTACATTGGTGAGATAGAGGCAGAGTCAAGTGCGCATGAGAAGGCTCATGATTTTCACATTTAAACAATAAATCTCAGGAAGCAGGGGTATAGTCTGAAAAAGAGGTGAAGAAAGTGTTAATAAATACACATTATTGCAATTGATGATAAGTACTTAGCAGTTCATGAAAGTATTGGCAGGGACTATGTGACAGGAATGGAATTGTATTCCCAAAATAAAAAGAATGAAAGAATATGAGCTGGTAAACTAGATTGGAATCAGTGAACCGATAAAAAATATTCTATAACTATTAAAAGGCTTGAGTGTCTCTGTCAAAATAAAGTTTTTTACAGGCAGTAAAGAAACATAAATGTTGCACTGAACTGTTGCAAAAAACCTATTTGTGCGATGGTGATGAAAAATGCCTGAACATAACAGTCAGGCACCATAATGTTCTCCAAGCTAGTCAAATAGCAGCATTATTAGTTAAACATATTTATTTTGTTTTAAAAGACAGATGAAGAGAGCAGCCATATCCTAATCCAGAATCATTCACAGTGAAAATTAATAACCATAGCTACCCTAAACCTTTTCTTGTACCTTCACAATTGTCTGTCTTTTTTTTAGTCTGTTTTTTGGTTGTTTAATGTTCTCTGCTTTTTAGGATTCTTGGGAAATTGTGAAACAAGAAATTACTCTTGGTTCAGGTGCAGGGGACTTTCAAAATTATATTTGAAAGTTATGGACTATACTTACTAGTCTGTGTCATATTATTCTGTGTCATATGATTCAACTTCAAGGGCTGATTTATCATCACTTATTTATCATGACTTATTCTAGGACTGGTTTATCGTATAAATCCAATATTCAGGAAAATCATGTTACCTCTCTCCACAAGAGTATTCACTTAGTCTGGATACTTGGTAGCATATTTAGTGTTAAAACACTGGGAATCAAAACATTCAGTCCTTGCAGAAATAAACTGAAATGGTAGTCTATGTTTCCTTAAGAATAAAAAAATTATGTGTGATGTTTTAAAAATATATTAAATAAAATATAAAGTATCAAAGGATAAATGGTATTCAGAAAAAGTAGTGATAAAGATTACTGTTTTAGAAAAGTCTCCCAGCTGTAAAAAAACAAACTACCCCAAAAAAAGAAAACAACCTAGGATCCATGGATGAACAGTATCTGACAGTATCTTTTCAGGCCTGGTATTTAAACATAAATTGATAGATTAAAAAAAAAAATAAAAAATTACACAACAGTTTAGAAGGTTTGAGATTAACTGAATTTATGACAAGTCAGTAAAGCAGAACAAACTCTAAGATAAATATAATAAAGTACTCCAAAAGACACCAGGGCAGATATGCCTCTAGCTGAAAAGCTTGAGAGAAAATAGGTGTTTTACCAACCCCAGTAGTCATGGATAGAAAATGACAAATGATAGCTAGTTCAGAAGAAATATGAGAGTTTCAGACAATTTTATAGAGCATTACATACTACACATAACAGACTTATACAATAAGATCATGCGAGAAGGAGAAAATTCCTTTTCTTGGAAGGAGACAAAGGCTATCGTGCCTAAAAGGACTGAATGACCTGCTGATTATAGGGACCCATTACAGTGATAAGCATTGATGCAGAGGGTCTTACCAAAGTGCTGGTGGACTAGGGAGTCTATTTAGATGAGAACATCCAAATTAATCAAGGTTTCTTCTAGGCTAGCAAAGAAGATCCTAAGATCCGTGACACTCCTAAGATATGCTTGTGTTCTAACAACCTTTTGATGTAGCCATTGCCTAAAACAGAGTGAGGATTGATCAGAAATCTCTGGTAGAAGCTGACCTGCTGCATTCCTACTCTTTATAAGGTGATTTGGCTTTTGGCACACTGGAAAGGTGCTTTCCCGTGTTTCTGTATGTTAGGGAGGGGATCCAGGGAGAGATGTTTCTTGTCGCTGCTACTGCTGGCTGCAGCCAGGGCATCTCTGGCCAGCCAGGATCCCTCAGGTTGAAGGAATAAAGGTCAGAGCAGGCACAGAACATTTGACAACTCTCTGATAAGCTGACTTTTGTACACTTTCTCTCTTAAAAAGAATAGTATTCCAATCATGTGGGCTTTGTACTGCGCTGGGAAATAAATAGCTAAATCCCAGTTGTTGGGAAGCCTAACTTACGAAAAAGTCTAGTTGGTCTATAAAACATGCTATTAGTTTAAATGGGTTAAAAGTGAAAGACATGATAAAAAAAAGGACATTAATCCCACATAATATCATGCTTTTAAAGCAAATTATATATTAGTCTAGTGTAAAAAAACAAAAGCTCTTAAAGTAGGCAGTATGAACAATTTTAAGTGGGTAGAAAGGCTACTATTAAAATGTATGCACTCCCCAAATTTAATTTTCTATCTCCATGTTCACATGCATTTTTATCACAGGCAGCACTGCAAAGGCTCAGCATGGTGCTCCTCTGAAAACAGTGTACAAGGATTTGCATATCAGTAATAAATAGGCTTTCCAAGATAGCCGGTCTTGCAACTTGCAACACAGTGGTGTATTATCATGCAATTCGGGTGAAGGATGTTACAAAACTGTGAAAGCTCATTCAGAGCTGTGGATTAAAATGAGGAAAATATAGTGTGAGGAAACGGATTTCTCAAATGGCTTCTGAATAAGGGATAAATTCACACCAATAAATCCCTTTACTGAGGCTGTCTTAAGATTCTTAGATAAATATGAAAAATTACAAATGTCTCCTTATTTACCACTATAGTTAAAAATAAGGATTTCTTCCTTAAACACCCTCCAGTATTTATTTCTGATTCGCTAACTGGGCAAACCACCCAATTCTATCAACTTTTTGGAGAGGAGAAATACTTGCTATCTTACCAAGAAATTTGTGCTAACAGTACTATTGTATGCATGATTTGAAAAAAATTAAAACAAACAGGGAATCAGTTCAGCTGGATGGGTGAAGTGACATATAGTGCAATGGTTTTTAATCTTCCGATTATATCTTCAAGGAAAGATTTTATGTATTTTTTTTTTAGTATTCTCCTATACGGTAGCCCTTGCTACTGTGCTGTGGATCCAAATATACTAGGTGGGTCTGAGCACTACGGTGTGTGGCAACGTCCTTTTAGAGCGTCCAGCATTCAGCCACAGACATGCCTGCTCAGTGCTTTTCTAAAGTAAAAGTATTCTTATGGTAGCTGTGACTGTCAAAGTCTATAAACAAGTCAAGATCTGAGATGAAAGGCAGTATCTTTTACTGATATTGTGTTCCTCTTCCTATTGGTTGGTCTAATGAAAGGTAGCTTCTCCCCCCAAGCCTTGCCTATCAAGAGGTTTTTTGCTGTGTGTACTTCAGTTTTTAGCTGCTAGACTCTGAAGTGCTCAAATATGAAAGGAACCCTTTCCCCTTACACCCAGTGTATTCTTCTTGCTGGAATAGTGTGTTACATTAAAAATTAGGACATTTTGGTACAGAGAAGCAGTTGACACAGTACTTTAATTACCTAGAGTCCTGATTTATAAGGTGGGCAAAAGTTCAACACACAGTAACACTGAGGCTGTAGGGGGTGTATTTGGCTATTTTAATCAATAATCTTACAGACCTTCAAGTTTTTCCTTTAGAAAATTTTAATCTTCAGGTAGATAGTGGATGCCACTCCTGATAAACAGTTATTTTTTTTCCATCTTAAAAATGTTGTAACTTCTGCCTTAAGGAGTGCCTGTATGTTTCACATATGTCTTTTGATTGGTATTCCATTGCTCAGACAAAAGAGTTCAGCTACCTAGCTGCCTTCACCTTTTCTAACTAGCCTTTGTGCAATGGTCTTCCCTGTCAGTTTTTTTTCCCTGGGTCGTGGAAACACTCTTTCTGGATATTTCTTGGAATAAAAGAAAAGAAAAATTATTAGCTAAATGCAATTTTCTGTAAAAAGCAGCTTTCAAGAACATTTTTAATGGGATTTTATTAATGTAAAGTAGCAATGGTTTTAGGAATTTTCTTTATATGTTTTTCATTATAATTGACTTTTTTTGTTTCTTGATGTACAGTACTAAGTTTAACTGTGGGAATATGCAACCAATCATAAGCCATACAATTAAAAAGATAATAGGAAAAGTCTTTATAAATTTCATTTTGACTATTATCTAGTGAAGCATTAATATTTTGAAGAACATCTGACATCTTATTTTTCATAATAAAAATTAGAATGAAAAGAGAAAATGTCCTTATTAATCTGCTCAAGTGCCAATAACTGTAATTTCAGTAACAAAACCTGACAGCATGAGATGTTTCTGTGACATACAGTTTGCATAGTTGTATTAGATTTGTAACACATGGAAATTAATTTGCATCCCTTTAAAATACTTTGTGAACTGTTTAGTTGCTCTCGCTGCTGCCTTTGTTTCACCAGAATCCTTAAGGAAAAGCCAAGTCAGCGGTCAGAGCTGACCACGAGCACAGACAGCCAAGTCTTTTGGCAGGAAGAAGTGGTTGTAGGGCCAGTGGGTGCCCTCAGGGCCCTGACACCTTACCAGAGCCTTCCAGCACTCGCCGTATGCCTGAACTGACCTACCCTCTCTGATCGTAGGCCAGCATGTACTCAAGGAGCCCAGTGGCCAGACACTGACCATGTGGCTTTTGGTATTCCCCACTGACCCTGCAGGTCTGTATGAGACACCTCACATTAACCAGGCTCGGCGTATGTGAACATTTGCAGAGACAACCAATCCCTTGCATTCAAGGCTACATGGCTAGATCAGACCTAGAAGCATTTCTCTGACGTGTTCTTGGTGGGCAATGAGAGCAGTCTGACCCACTCTCTCCCTGGAAGAATCCCATATGCGTGGCCAAGAAGGACCCAGCTGTGTAGCGCAGGCCAGCACATCTGGAAGAGGACAAGATGAATAGATTTAGGTAAGGCCATTTGCTAGGACAGTCAGTCAGCAAGCAAGAGAATAGCTGACATTCACTTTATTTTCCTTTTACAAACCAATTGTCTTTGCTCTTCTCATTTGCAGACCAAATTTGGCAAACAATTTGGGCAAACAATTGAGGCAAACCAAAGACCTTACTGAAAGCACAGCACTCTCATGACCTCAGTGCCTTGTTGTTATCCAGAAGCAGTGCAAACCACTTGATAGATATTTGGCTTTTTTAAGCTGCTCATTGCATTCACCTCAGGGAGCAAACCACAGCCACCTTGGACAGTGCTGCGTGGTTCTTGCCTCCAAATGGCTTTGGAGATTACCTGTCCAAGGACATCTCTCAAAAATTCCTCAGTCCTCCCTCATTGGACGCATTTGTCTAGAAGGCTCAAGGTGGTGGAATACAGAGAAGATCCCTTCTTTCTTTTTTTCTCACATGGCAACTGTTGATGGTGAAACCACGGAGCTGAAGAAGGGCAGGTGGAGAAAGGAGTCAGTGACACTGAATCTGGAAGATGTCCTGGCTGTTGTTTTATGAAGAAGAAGAAGGTGGCAAAGAGAGCTGAACCTGGTGATTGTTCCTCAGTCATGTCAGCTGCATGCAAATCTAGTACTTCCTAAAGAAATCCTCCTCTGATGGTTCTGAAACTTCCAGGTGTCAATTGTGTTATGGGTACGTTCTTCTATCAAATCTGAGATATTTTTGTCCAAAACAAGTTTGAGAAGCTCTGTTTTCCACAAAACCATGCAGATAGACATTAATTGTGTCGTCTTCCCTGAATGCACTGTTGTTTGTATCCTTTGTTAGAACTCATAACTGGCCATGAGGTGGGCAAATTTGGGGTTAATTTATTATCTGCCCTGTTTACTTTTCTGGAGTATCACTACAAAATTGCTATTTTTATGTTTATAAGAATATTCTCAGCATTCAAAGTGGTTTAAAAATATCAATAGAGATTCAGACAGCTTTTTGACCTTTTCTAATACCCTTGATTCTTAGTTTAGCTTATCCTTCAGATTAACTGCTTTTTAGTAGGTTTTTTGTTAATGATAGCAAATTAGGATTTATTCATTCAATAACTGTAACTAACGAGATAAAGATACTTCGTTATTTTAAGGCTGTAAGGGAATATATCATTATGCTTCTTTATATGAAATACCTATTAAGTAGTTTTTCCTTTTTTCCGCGTCCAGATGATACCATCTGTACAGAGCACTGAATCTACATAATGTTTATTTTTTATTTATTTTACTAGGTTATTTAAATTATTTACTTACTATTTTAGATTAAATAAGGTTCAAATATAAAGTTGTAGGGTCCCTATTTTCCAGAACAGAATTCCAGGTTATTTTAGACTGGAAGTTGGTTGTAAACAAACCCAAATTTATTGAGGTGAACTCCAGCTGAACTTGCAGCTGTGCTGTGTTTTGTTCACTGTATTGGGGCAATTAATGAAGAGACATGAAGCTCTGGAAAGGTAGTGAAGTACTATAGGCATCTACCCAAAGAAAACAACGAACGGTGGGTTCATAGAGCAACTGAAGGAGGAAGAAAGGGATAAATGGACCTGGCTATACAAAGACAACCCAGACAAACATGATTTCAAACCCACTGCAATATTTCTCTAAGGAAAACTGGGTTTTTGAGCCTCAGGTTCTTTTTTTCTTTTTTGATATAAATGACTTCTGTGCTTTCATAAACCCCCCTCCTCAACATTTTAATAAATATTATTAAGTATTGGGAAAACTTTTTAAAAATTTTTTTAGACATCATTACTTTCTAAGTTGAAATCTGCCTAAAACCAACCTACAGGTTCATTCGTATTCCCAGCCTACCAGTACATTCAAATCCATCTTTGTATGGAATAAACTTCTTTTGAAAAGGCAACAGGGAAAATAATAGCTCCTTCTCTGAAAAAGGATAACTAATGATTATCATGAGATCTTTTAAGCATAATTGAAGTAATCCGTTTCTCATAACAAGGAGAACTTTTAAAGCTTTGTTGGATCAGGATATGTTATTGCCGTTTATGTAGTGGTGGCAAGAAATGCATTTCCAAGAATTCCATCTTTGAGAACTAGAAGCAATAAAGTACACTATTAATTACACTATTTTAATTTGTTTTCATGTTAAGTAGTTGTCTTTTTTAACCATAATTCACCAATTGCACATTGCAGTATTTTACACAAATATATACTGTAAGACATAGATAAATTGGTTACAGAATGCTTCAGTGGTTATCTAGCTTTGTCTTGGTTATGCACTTGGGTAAGATGGAAATTATGTATTTTATTTGGTATTACCCCATCTGAGGATTTTTTGGGGACTTTTCTTGAGTCTTTCTGGAAACCAAAACCCTCCCTCCTTTTTCATCCCAATATGGACTGGGAAGGAGACAGCCAGGTCTGCTCTGGCTCCCTTGGCTCTTGGTTCTGTGACTATCCTGGCAGTGGATAAGAAAGAAGTATTTCTGCTGTATTCATGGATATGAGGTGTTCATGGAATCTTGCAGGTAGCAATCCTCCTTGGCATCGTGTTTTGATTTTAAACAACTATGTTTGACATTTTCTTTAGCCATATGGGTTTGCACAGGCCCTAAATGAAGGTGAAGGAGACCCATAACCATGTGTTACTATGGGAAAAAAATCTCTGCTTTGCCCTTGCTGTTGCCAATTAAAATGTGAGAATGTGTTTGGGCTACAGCAATAAGTTTCAGTTGCCTCACCTTAAGGTGCAGACTCTGTGAGACTTGTGTACTGGGGTCTAGCTGGTTGTTCAAGTGATGTTTTTTCCTCTCCTACTCTGTTGGCCAGCCTTGAAAGGAGTTGCTCCTTTGTTTCAGAACGAATGAACTGAATCTCCAACAGAAAAACAAGATGTCTCAAAGTTCGCCTGCTGCCATATGTGATAACAAAGGCAGAAGCAGGGTCTCCTGTTTCTCACAACTGTGCGATACCAAGTGATGCCCAAGCAACAAAGGCAGGAAAAGCCTATACAGCAACCGTGTCAAACGATGATTTGTTGAGCAAAGGTGACCATAGTGCTGATGGGCTGAACTGTGAGTTGGCAGAGACTATAAACTAGTGCTGTGCCTTACCACAACTGGGACCCTCACCACTGTTATGACTTGAGAATCATGGATCAACAGGATGCTGCTGACTCCAGAGGACTGTCGGGATGCCGCAGGCCTGTGATGGTGACTATAGTCTTGCTGTGCTCCATAATACAGCTTCTCCTTTCTACCTTTTCTCTACTTCTGCCTTTACTCTATTGCTCATATCAGTGACTATTGCTGGGAAATAATAATAAAGCCATAGTGAACAGCATTTGACCTCGTTAGTGTCTTAATCTCACACTTGGAATTATTATGAACCCCCCCCGACCCATGATCGGACCGGGATGTAACACCCCATCAGGAGTCAATGAACAAGCCAAATGGACATAACTTCCGTGTTTCTATTTTTTTATCAGATGAAAACTTGCAATCAAGACATTAATGTTGTGGTCAAAATCACAGTGTTGTTGGCTTAAGTTGAATGTGTTTCTCTGTGTCATAATTTCAGCTGGGATAGAGCTGATTTTCTTACTGGCAGCTGGTACAGTGTTGTGGTTTGGGTTAGGGGTGGGAATACTGTCAATAGCGCACTAATGGTTTTGGTTGTTGCTAAGCAGTCAAGGCCTTTTCTGCTCCTCACACCACCAGCGAGTACGCTAGGAGTGCACAAAAAGCTGGGACAGCTGACCTCAACTGACCAACAGAACGTTCCATACCATATAATGTCATGCTCAGTATATAAAGCTGGGAGAAGAAGAAGGAAGGGGGAGACGTTCAGAGTTATGGTGTTTTGTTTTCCCAAGTAACCCTTATGCGTGATGGAGCCCTGCTTCTCTGGACATGGCTGAACACTTGCCTGCCAATGGGAAGTAGTGAATGAATTCCTTGTTTTCCTTTGCTTGTGTGTGAGGTTTTTGCTTTATTTATTAAACTGTGTTTGTCTCAACCCAAGAGTTTTCTCAGTTTTACTGTTCTGATTCACTTCCCCATCTTGCCGTGGCGGAATGAGCGAGCGGCTGTGTGATGCTTGGTTGCCAGCTGAGCTTAAACCATGACTCTCTGTCTTATATTTTAAAATTAATTTATTGCATAAAATAATTAAAACTAATATTTTTTGTTCTATAGAGGTTTCAGTTATAGATTTCTGGGTAATCCAGAATGAGAGCATCAATAAATTGGTTGACAGCTGGCTGAATATGAGCCAGCAGTGTGCCCAGGTGGCCAAGAAGGCCAACAGCATCCTGGCCTATATCAGGAATAGTGCGGCCAGAAAGACTAGGGGAGTGATCATCCCCCTGTACTCAGCACTGGTGAGGACCCACCTAGAATACTGTGTTCAGTTTTGATCCCCTCACTACAACAAAGACATTGAGGTGCTGGAGCGTGTCCAGAGAAGGGCAACAAAGCCAGTGAGGGGTCTTGAGCACAAGTCTTATGAGGAGCGGCTGAGGGAAACTGGGGTTGTTTAGCCTGGAGAAAAGGAGGCTGAGGGGAGACCTTATTGCTCTCTACAGATACCTGAAAGGAGGTTGTAGTGAGGTGGGGGACAGTCTCTTCTCCCAAGTAACAAGTGATAGGACAAGAGGAAATGGCCTCAAGTTGTGCTAGGGGAGGTTTAGATTGGATATTAGGAAAAATTTCTTCACAGAAAGGCTTATCAAGCATTGGAACAGGCTGCCCAGGGAAGTGGTGGAATCGCCATCCCTGGAGGTATTTAAAAGATGGGTAGACGTGCTGCTGAGGGACATGGTTTAGTGGTGATTTTGGGAGTGTTAGGTTAATGGTTGGACTCAATGATCTTACAGCTCTCTTCCAACATAGATGATTCCATGATTCTATGAAATTAAATATAATTTTTTTAAAAAATTAAAAAGATAAAAAAAATGTTAATTATCATTTAAATTCTATCAGTTGATAGGTACTGAACTTTTAGCAAGAATTTTCTGCCCAACGTCATCTCCCAGAAACACTCTGCTTGCTCCAGTGAGACATAGCTCAGACGGCTCTCTTTCCTCCTTGTCTGGATAGACATCGGTTGATGCAGATCATTGCTGGAATATCGACACTCCACTCTCATGGCTCGTTAGGACAGTGAAAGATGGAAAGCCAGTGTTCCCTGGGACACCAGGCCAACCTTTAGAGAAACGCTGATGTATGGTGGCACAGACACCTTAGCACTTAGCATGTCATGAGTGGTCATCTAGCACACATATTTCTGAGAGAAATCACACAGATGCATTGTGCTACCTTGAATTTTTCTTTGAATATCTCATGATCCTACTCTTCTCTGTGAACCGGGCTCTCAGGAAAACCTCTGCTGTCCATGGTAGATAGTGATGTAATAATTTCACCACAGATTGAGGAAAATGCCAGTACACTGTTACATGTATAAATCTAGATGAAGACCTTTACTTTTATGGGAGAATGAAATAATGGCAAGGCCAAAATGCTATTGCCCTGAAGCACTACAGCAGATAAGAAAAGAGGCAATTAAGACAGAGGAAACTTAAAATGAAACATTTTAGTGCAACATGAGAATACTGAATTGACGCAAACCAAATTATATCACCAGGATTTCTCACACTGAGTATTGGATTCAGGCAGGAAGAAGAAAGCAATGCGAATGTCTGAATTCAGTTGAAAATGCACTTTTATTCAAAGAGTTATTTGGATGGAAATTTTCCATTACAACTAGCTTTTAGTAGCTAAATTGCCACTACTACCAATGTTTATAATTATTACTTCTAAATTTGCATATATGTATTTGCATGTGAAAAATTCATTCCTAAAACTCTCCCCAAACAGTAATAGTGGGAATACTACTTTAGAAATATCATAATTTTGGTGTTTATCTAAATGTTGAAGTTTTCAGCAGCAGAGCTATAGACTGAATTTAGAGGACTAAGCACTTATCATTGTGCAAAATCGCTTCAACTGATCTATAAGCTCTCTTCCCATGCCAGTATGATTGGCCTTAGTAACATTATACTGTTGAATTCTTGTCATCGCACAGGTGTAGAGTTGAAAATCATGTTGAGTTTCAAAAAACCTGCTGTGTGGGCTCATCAAGCCATGATGATGTGATTTTCTCTGCTCCTTCATGCTTTTACATTCATAGAAATCGACGCATTTGTGACTATAGTTTTTATTTTGTTTCTGCATGAACACAGTTCTAGTAAACAGAGATTTATAGTGATAATATTCAAAATCCTTTATGTGAATTCTAAATAATGCTTCAAGTTACGTTTACTGGCAGATATGTTCATGGAAGTAACTGATTGCAAATGACTATTGCAAAATAGCAATGGAAGGTGTATTTAAAAATTTCAATTATTAGTAGTATTAAGGCAATTCTTATTCTGATCTCAGTTGGGAAAACCATTAAGAAAAAATGCAGCAATTTCATAAAAATGCTACAATAGTGCTAACATAATCTGGCTTTAAGAACAAACCTATCATTTAACATACCAGAAGTGTTTTTATGAATATCAATGCACTGTTGAGCCAGCAGTTATATGAATGTCCTTTTTTTGCTTGAAAAACTTCAGAAGCTTAGGGTTTTTTGGCTAATGAAAAACTGAGAAGTGTTTTGTGGTAAAGTACAAGGATTAGAAATATTTTCAAAACTAGTGTGTGCATATAGGCTACATTCTCAAGTCTATGTTGGTCTTTATAGCAACTAGGAACAGATTTACAAGCATCTCCATGAGATGTGGGTATAAATTATATAAACAATTTGGGAAATATCACTAGTATTTACCCAGAGGTAACAAAACCTCTGTTTTAAGAAGATCTATCTTCTTTAGAAATGACAATAAGTTTAAATCTGGATTTCTGTCAATGGCTGAAAACAGATTTGATTTAGAGAGCTATCTTATTTAGCTTGCTACAGAGTTTTGCAGTTGTGGAATTTCTGTTTCTTGACAGAAAGAAGAAAAGAAAGTGTCTGTAAATTATGTTGGTCTAAAAAATGTTACAGATTTATTTTGCAAGGCTTTGTTTTGGTTATGGTAGAGTTGTCCTTCCCCTCATGCAATTGTAAATTAGATAGCAAATAACTATTTCTTTTAGGCAAATCTGATAAGACTACATTTAACACATCACTGTTCACTTTTTCTGTGATAATGCTATTACCACAAGATGATAGTATTTAGCCAATCTACATAAAAAGAAAAAAAGTTGTCATTCCCTTAGTGTTTTGCAATCATGCATTATAGAGAAGAAATCCTTACAGTTTGAGATAAGAACTTATTTTTTTCTCTTATGCCTAACCAATGCCACAATAGCTCCCTTACACAGCAGGATAGTGCCCTTTGTAAGCACATTATCCCACATAAAGAAAAGCCACCTTCAATTTTATTCTGCCAGGCAAATCTCTACAAGACTTACCATTTTGCTGAAGGTAGAAGCAATTCTGTAGATGCAGACTTGCCTCAAGTAGATTAAGCGCTGTGAATCCCTGTGGGAGCTTTTCAATACTCAGGTGCCCTTTTTAGGCAGCTCAAAGGGAGAACAGCGTACCCCTCTTTCCCTGGTAAAATGAGGATGCTGATACCAACTTCAGTGACAGATCATGGGAATTAGTGTATTAATGCTTAGAGTCCTTGGATGTAAGATTCTGGATAAGAATGAATCATTATTATCATTAGTATTAAAAATAATTACGAAGAACTTTGGCCAATTTCTACTAGTTTCCATGTTAGTGTTTTGATGTACTTCATTGATTTTGTTGTGACTCCTTATGGATAAAGATGTAGTAATACTATAGTGCAGAAGAAGGGTAGATTAACACCTTTTCCTCCCTTTAATTTCTGGCATTTTTTGTGAACTTATATTTGTTAAAATAATTTTTTTTTCACTTTTAGTTTGATCAGGATTCTTCAACACATGCAAAAAGAATGTGTCAAAACACATATGTTTACACCTAAATGATATGCTACAGTGTATCCTTATGTACTGACAGCCCTTCAGAATAATACTTCTTAAAGCTTGTGGCTCTTGAACATAGGATTATGTACATTAGATATATATTTGTTCTCATGTGGATTGGCACGAGGAAATCCCATTAAAGTTAATGGGAGGTAGAAGAGCATATGTGAAAAAGGCAACATCCCTGAGGAGGTAATAAAGATGTTCCATTTTCTGCCTACCTAAAATGTCAGAGCCATCTAGAACTAAATTTTCTTATTATTAAGGAAAAAAAAATGCTTGAAAAACTGATGGAAAGTGAAAACGCAAGACTTTGTCTGTATGCTTAAGTGTAATTAGAGAACAAAAGTAAAATTTAAATGCTGTTTAATCCACTTTTGGTAAATGCATATACAAAACTAACAAGATAAATGCCACAAACATACTGTCATGGCAAACTAGGTGTTATGCAGATTAGCTGTGCTTGGGGAACGAGTGAGGCAATGCAGCTACTCCCATCAATCAGGCAAATCCATCTATGTTTCTACTCATTCCAACACTATCAGCCACTCTGTTTTTTTTGTTCTGAACATGGGTATAAGATGGATGTTCATCTGATGAGTACTTCATTATAAATGAGCAAACTTTTTAGCCTGGTCATAGAGACACAATGCTTCTGGATTATTTTGTGTGTCACTGACACTTTAATGCAGGGCTGAAAAGCTTTTATATTAGTCATGTTCCTTTCTTGGGAGATGGATCTACAGTGGTAATGATATTTTATCTTTCATTCTTTCAGTAAAATAGCATGGGCGTCAGGCTGTCTCAACCAATTAAATATCAATTCATTTGAATCTTACACATGCCTAGCAATATCACTTTTAGACCAATGTAATTTTAATAGGTATCTTAGCAAAGACTCAGCAGAAACAGGAATGTATGCTGAATGCCTTGAAATCGATTGTACTGCTTCCCTGATGGGGAAACTGGCATTTTAACTTCTTGGTTCTTAAATAAATGTCAGATCTCACAAAATACATTTTTTCTCTCTTGACTTCAGATCAGACTGTGGATTTTCCCCACCTGTGCATAAACTGGAGGTAGAAGGGGAGAGGAAATGTAGAGTATCGTACACATGCTGTATCCTAGAGGCTGATTAGGACAGCCATTTGAGGATGGTCAAGGTATTACATCAGCTGTACTTTCCCTACCAGGAGCTCTGGAAATGAGGCAAGAGGCACTCTGCCGCACATAAACAAATTGTTCCATGCCCTAAACTATCTTCAGACTACTAGTTACATGAAGTGTGTGCAAACCATATTTCACCATTCAAGAGATGGTAGCTTGTTTTTTAGTTTTTCATCTTATTCAACAATGTTTATTTTTCCTTTGCAGCCACCATCTGGAACACTTTTAGTGAGGATGCATAACTGGTTGGCAGGTCCTGTGAAGAATTCTGCCCAAGAATGCACTTCTGCTTTTCAGCATCCAGTTCTCTGAAGTTAATGTCATGTGTTTTTTTCTGGCTTCCTTTTTCTTTTGTTTCCAAAGCTTATATTAAGGTTAAAGTGCCACCTCTTCCCATTGACTTACATGTATTCTTTGTCAAACAACATCCCTGGTGTACATTGTGGTGTTATTAAACTAGTGATACATTTGGCCTAGCAATTGTCTGTGAATGTATTTTCTTTAATGAATTTGTTTATTTTAAATTTTGTTGCAAATATATTTGTACCTGCTGGATTCACATGGAAATTTTGAAAAATATTTCAGAAGTTAATTTTGAATCTGTGGCTAGCATGAGGTCAAGTGGGTGATATCATTCTATATGTTTTCTAGTTCTGAATTCCCAAGCTGACTACGTGTACTTACTAGTCAGCAAAAGCAACCTGGACCGATTTTTCTTATGTGGAAGTAATTTTCTTGCATTGTTTTTCCTAACATGATTAGAAAAAACAGCCTATGTTTTAATTTTTCATCTTTTCTTGCCATTGATGTCTTATGGGGAATCCTGATACACAGCTGTGGTTCTAGAACACTACTATACCCAGATGATCTGTTTAATGCACAACTGACTATTGTAGTGTTATTAGTCCATTTCAAGAAGTGCATTTATTATAAAACAGTGAGGAGATACTGTACTTCAGCTTTCATATATGTCAAAGAGAAACAGGGTAATACTAGAATCATGACACATTATTTTTGACTCTTTAGATCTTCTGCTCCCTTCTCTTGCTTACATCTTACTGACAAAAAAGAAAAATTAAAGACATTTCCTACTTTGGAATGTAACAAGAGAGCATTTATGTGATTTATTTATCCTTCAAATGAGAAGGGTAGTAACTTCTCCCAAATTTGACAAAATAGCCATATGAAATTTCCATAAGCAAATCAACCTCTCTTTTGCCTTCTGAAGGTATGCTTGCACATCAGAAATAAACAACAAATAAGATCAACATGTTTTATTGAGAGAACAAAATCATCATTCTAATAAAATAACACCTCTAGAAGGTTGTTATGGTACTAATGGACTCTTTGGTCTTGTAGAAACAAAATAAATAATAATAGTTATGGATTTGAGAGAACAGCTCCAAGACAAAAACTCCATTTAGCTTCCGTGTTCATCCAAGTTATCCCATCACAAACTCACATTTGCTCGTGAGCTATGTGCAGTTATGTGCCCCATAATCTATTTAAGATCCCTAATTGCATTTGTTAATATGACATTTACAGCACTTTAACATTAACCGGAGCTTTATGAGTGTTTAACATTGCAAGCACCTTTCTTTTTTTTTTTAATGTCAACAAAGCCAAGCATCAAATTTATGTTTTGAGGACTTGAAGTGCTAGAAGAGGTCCATTATCTGTTCTTCATTTTAATCTAATGAATTAATGCATTGAAAGTTTTATTACTTCATTAACAAAATCATTTGACCTCTTCTATGTCAAAGGTAAACCATTGCATACTATCCTACATTTATTTCTGTTATATAATGGCAAACCTCTTCAACAACTCACAGCTTATGTTATTAGAAGGGTTAATGCAGGCAACAATGTTTTATTTAGTCATCATTTCTTTGTATTTATATTATGAAAATGGCTATGAGGGGTAGTCAGAGCTCTTTTACCACACAGACATTGGCTTCTGTTTAACAATCTAATAGAGGCTTGCAAACATACATTAATTAAGCATCAGAAGGCCCCTTTGAGGGAGACATGGTAAGTAGCATTATCCTTGTTACACAAATAATAAAGAGGTTTCAACTTGCTGAAAGTCACACAGCAATTTAGTTCTAGACATGGAATTAGAAATTAATTGCCCTGTGTTCTAATGATTCTTTTGCTATTAATTTTTTCAAGTATGATGGTGATAATAAATAACAAACTAAATACACAATGGATAGTGGAGATCATGGAACAATCTGATTGTTAGTATCTGTCCTTGGCTGCTTCATAGCAGAGAGGTTAATTCAAATGTGGTGCTTTGGGTAACAAATACCAATAATGGATATGTTCTCTTCTCAGTATGTGTTTGTAAGTCTCATTAATGATAATGGAAGTTATGCGCCTGCAGGAGAATGAAAGGAGAATCTATCATGTCAATGATCCATGAAGTCAGGAGAAATTATATAGCCTACTATAAAGCACTGAAGGAGTCATTATAGCCTATTAGGTAAATAATGTGTTTTTTAAAAGTCTCTACATAGAATATGCATGTAGCTAATAAACTATAAAGCTCAGATGGAGCCATTGTATTATTACTGAATTACTGTGCTTTAAGACAGTGATCTCCAGCTGAATATCCAGGCGACTTTTTCAGGAGAAGGACAAACAGTTTACTGATGGCTGTGCAACAGGCCTGTGTGTTGGGGTGTGCCTGTAGCAATCTTCATGGGCACAGGTGACAGCAGCCATACAACAGCTTCTGGTGGTTGACTTACAGATCTTTTGACAGACCCGATATGTGGCTTGATACAAAAATTCACATTCAAGAAGTCAATTAAGCTTTAAAAACGAGATAAATACTTTGTTGAACCAATACATTTTCAAGACTGTAGGCCACCCTCAGTCACCAGCAGAGAGGCACCAGGAGTATGCTACTTATGGTGTAACTAAAGGAGAGATTTTGGCCACTTCTCTAGGGAACCTGCAGCTTATGTTTTGCAATACTGAGAGGTGAGACATCTGATCTCAGCAAGTTGATATAAACCACAGAGGTTATGGTGTGTAGGTTTCCTAATGGAGAAAGTCAAATGTCTTTGAAGCCCTGTCTCTGAAGTTGTTAAGTGGAGCAGTAAGCTACTTTATAGCTAGCCAAGAGGAAATAGAAAGTCTAGAAGTGTGACTAAACTTCCCTCATCCAAGAGTTATGGCACTTTTCTGGGTGCATGCATGGCAAAGGTGATTTTTCTTTCTAGCAACCAGAATCTCAGCCCTTTAGAATATCTGCAAAACAGCCAAGACAGATGGGAGGTCTCACAAGTTGTGAAGTAACTTGGCTAAAGTTAAGTAGCTGAGTCAAGAGCAGCAGAGCCAAGAATAGAATCCAGGGCTTTCAGCGTCTGGTTCATTGCTCCATCCCATAGACCCCAGTGCTTTTTTAGTTCCTGAAGATTGTTCCTATGTCACATTATCTCCAAATGAAAACTATTCTTTTTTTTTTTACTGCGCCTCATTTATTCTGTGTGTGAAATAGCGCAGTAACCCCAGAAACATTACAGGGAAGAACTTTATCTGTGCCTTTTTAATATGCTAACTACTGCAAAAACGAGAACCTTACATCTTCTTTTAGATACATCATTGAGATTCAGCATAATTGTATCCGGGACAAGTCTTACCTCTAGGGGGTAAAGGTATGTGTATATTTAGATCTTCAAAGCTAATGTCTTCACAACACAAAAAAATGTGATAGTGGAAATAGATTGTCTCTCACCGGTTGGCACAATAGTTGTAACTAGCAACAAAAGAGCTGTTTTCCAAGTGTTGTCTCCAGCTGGAAGCAAAAAAAAAAGAAAAAGGGTAAGCAAAGAGGTGTTCAGCAGGTCCCTGCTTATTTGGCACAGAAGTCATTGTTTGAAGTCAGTTGAAAAACCCGTGCTAGTGACTGCTGTTGAAGTGCACTCTCTCCAGCACCTGGAAGTCCATGCTATTCTTTGTATAAATACTTTTATTTCCATCATGTATGACTGCCAGTTTGCTTCTGTCAGCTGATTGAAATTAAGTAAGTGTTGCTATTTGCGCATTTGGAAATTGGGAGAAAATACAGAGGCAGTTACTTTTACAAAGTTGGAGTGTGGGCTGCTTGCACATTTCTGATGTAGTTTGTGTAACGACTAATTTTATTGTAAGAAATTCTTGATAAATGAATGTGTAGGATTAACTTTAATCAAAACATATACGCCAGTATACCAAATGGTGGTGTAGCACTGCTGTGCAATGAAGGCTTTTATATCTCACTTGGATTCATCTGCTCTGGCAAAATAGCTAATTGCTGCAAGAAATTAAAAAAGATGCTTATTAATTCTGTCATCTATGCTCTTCAACATTTGAGATTTGAAACCTATTCTTTTCGCATTAAATTTTGGAGAAGATTTGGCATTAACTTCAGCTGGAGACGATCAAACCTTTAGCCAGTGTATTTCTGATTTGAGACTGGGAAGATATTATTCTGTCAATATAATAGACTTCACCTTCTGAAATCTACATTTCTTTTCTCTTATTTCAGATGAGAATTAGGCAGTTTTGCTTATGAGGCTATCCTGGTTTGAGATAGAACAAACACAATTTTCTGTTCAGTAATTTTACTTTTTGGTTAAGTATCTTCTAACTGACTGTACTCTGAAATTAGCGGTATGTTTTTCAGATAGTGTCTACTTCTAGCAGTGGTAATGTCTGATGTTTATAGTTAATACTAAGGAATGGTATGCAAAGAGGCTCCTGCTTATACTTATTCCTATAACTACCAACTATAACAACACTCCTATAACAGAGGCTCATCAGATCAATAATGGAACACGTGGAAGCTTGGTAATGACTTACCTAAATAGGTATTACGCCCTCATCATTTCATGTTAATAGGTCTCCAATAACAAATTGACTTCAGAAGCACCTAGAAATATGATGTGCTATCTGAGAAAAATTGTTAGATTCAAACTGACATGATGAGAGGAGAAACGGAGGGCAGGCAAAGTGACTGTATCAGCTTGGAGGAAGGAAGGAAGAATAGGAGGAAGGTGATAAGGAGACAAAAGTAGAAAATCAAGGACATGAAAGAATTAATGAAGCTTGACAGGAAAGAGGCTTAGAGTGAAAATAACATATCAGTGTATAAGGACCGTCAGAATTTATTTCCATTTTCTGGTTCTTGTGTTTAGAAAAACTTACATTTACGACCCTACCTGAGATCTGTGACAGCAATTGAGGCAGTGGCTGGAGACGAAGTTATAGCTGCTTCTATAGAGAGATCCTGGAGTCCTCTTTGCCCAATGTAAGGGTGACATCAAGAACCCTTACATCTGAGGAAAGACTGTGGATTAACTTTTAAGACACATTTTTCAATTATTTGTGAAATAGCACTTAAAATCTATAGTTCCAAACTCGTTATGGAAGACTTCTGTTGGAAGGGTATTGCTATCTACATATTATTTATGATCACTCAATATTAACAGGTCTCCCCATTTAGGCATTCATACTGTGGCCAAGTGCAGAAATAGGGATTTGCATGTGCTGCCAGTAGCCAGTTTTATAGTGAGTTATCAAGCTTTTGCAAAATAACCCTAAGCTTTTGTGGGCCCACGACCTGGAAATTTTGAACTGATGTATTTATTGAGTAGGACACTTGTATGGGGGACGCAGAAAATATACTGTCCCAGTCTACAGGTTGCCCATTGATTAGGACTGGAACAGTTTTTGACCAATCAATGGTTAGTTTTCATCCAATCTATTTCATGAGGCTGAACTCTTACAGATGATATTACATTGACATAATTTCAATGTAAAAGTTTAATAATGTTTAGATAAAATGCAATGCAAACAGAATTCTTGTCAGCTAGTCTTATTGGAATGCTTTTCATTGTGCCTTGATTATTTTTTTTCCAAGTACAGAAGAACCATTCATAAAACCTCGTATTTCTAAAAGTAGTGATTAAAACAGCAAGCAAAATATACCTGCCAATATTCTATGTAGAAATCAACTCAAGAACAAAAAGTAATGCATTTATGAATTTACATCTTGCTGACAGTCTTCAGCTGTATATCAGTCATGATAATACATGCCATATCTCTTTGAATCCCAGTCATGCATTTGGAAATTGCTGTAATTTATCAAAGTTGCAACACAAGTCAAGTTTTGGCAATAAATGAGGCTTGAGGGGATCTGATCTCTATTCACAGCATGTTTCATTCAGCATCAACTGAAGACTGTGATTTTCACCTATTAATACTGCAGCTTTCAGAAGGCAAAGAAGAAATCAGTAGAATATAAATTCATAAATTTACCTGTGGTTTGGCACTACATCAAATTTTCTTTCGCTTTTCCTTCTCCTGTCTGAAATGGCAGTGACCCAGTAGCCTATATTTCCTATCATAACACAAGACCCGTCCCAGTGAGTCACTGCATATTTGAGAACAGAACACAAATAGTTTCATTAAAATAATGCATAAGCTCCCAAAACATGAGGTTTGAAGAAAACCTGATCTCTTCAATACTGTGATCTAAATTTCCAGAAGTGATCAGTATCTTTGGATGATCTTATTCTTTGCCTTGGTCATTCTTTTTTATTGCATCATTTAAAGAACAAATTAAAAAAGCACTAAGTGATAGTACAAAAGTAGCACTTTCCTCAAGCGATCTATTTAGATTGAACAATGGGACTGGGAAAGAATTACCTTATTTTGGAAAAATTACATGAATCAGAAAGCACTCCTAACTTTTAAAATCGCACCAGGGCTAACCTAAAATCAACACAAATGAGCAAAAATTTTAAAGAGATAGGGAGTTGCTCGGACTGTTGCACATAGGGTTTTTTTGCATGCACAAAGACATATTTTATGCTTGTTTTTTTGCTTGCATTCATATTTGCTAGTATAGTTTAAGTATTTTAAGTATTTTGTTTTGACAATGTACCCCTTTTGTATTTTATTTTCTCTCAGGTCCAGTCCTGCATGTATATCCTTAACTTTTCTAAAGAAGGAGACTTGGTCAGTAATTGCTCTGATAAGTTCAAAGTGAATCACACTGATAAATGTTACCAGGATCTATTCCATTTAATTCCATACCACTGCAACCAGATGATGGATTTCCTTACAATGTCCTTCACTACCACTACAGAGTAGTAACTAATTTAATCTGCCACTAGATGTCATTCCTTTTTCATGCAAACATGAAAAATGCAAATTATTACTTAAAAATTTCAGCTAAAAACATAGGTTTTAAAATCAAAGAATTAATTTGCTGTATTCATACCTAAAACAATGTCTTTCTCTTCATTGTTTTCACACATGAATGGGATGTTGTAAACTTACTGGGGACTTCCAGCATATCCGTCTGTGCTTAAAAGAAGATGTGAAAAGATTTCATATGCTGAAGCAGTATGTTGTTGCTCTGTTTTGGTAATGATTCAGGGTGGTAGAGGTTGATTCTGTTAGGTGAAATTCCTGACAGTATCAGAGGTTCAATGACATCTATTTTTATATTGGTTCAGACCTAAATCCTGTTTCCCTAAAACACAGAACTGTTTTTGCTTAATGTACATCCCCTGTCTGCTCAGAACCGGTTTCCTTGTTGTCTTTTCTCTGAGGCTCTCTGATCTTTTCAGGTTTCCTTTCATGGCTACCTCAACTTTGCAAAGCAAAAGCCAATAAAATTCTTCAACCTTTTCGTGCCTTGCAGGAGGCTTCATTCTGGATAGTGACAGGTGCTTGTAAAGGCCTTTATTCTTTTGATTATCTGTGCCCATTAAAAAGTGTAGCCATTTCTTTATATTTTTTGAGATGAAGACTTCTAAAAAATCCAAACAGTCTGTAGGAAAGAGTCTGTTACATTTGCTCTTCAATACTCACAGATTCACTTTGTAAAATATGTTTTTTATTTTGGGGGAAAAAAAAGATTTATGCAACATTATTTTTATTTAATTATTTTCTTAGCTGTGCTTAAACATTAAGTTGAATGTACACTACAATAATAATAATAAAAAAGTGTTGCAATCTTTATGCCAATAACTGGATAGCCTTTAGCGTATATTTCACTGCTCTAGTCACAGACTTTCATTAAGGGTTCTGGGCAAGGATGCAGCACCAATCTTTCAAGTACGCTCTGCAATCATTTAAATAAAATTAAATGTAATAAAAATGTAATCAATGAAGCATGACAATCTACATCCTCTATTTTCTGTAATCTATGATCACAGCAGGGACGATGCCTTTCTGGTGCTATATGAAAGTAAGATGCATTTGAAATGAGAAATATAGTCATTGTTTTAATATGTGCTGACATTTTTTGAACCGTCATAGTCTTTTAGACCACAAACAATTTACTGTGATAATATTCTACTGAAATGTTAAGATGCTGTGTTGATGGTATATTAATTCCCTAACTCTGCTGTTTGTTATCAAATAATGATGTCTCCTTTAAATTTCACCTCACCTTTGTTTCCACCTTCTTTATCAGGCTGCAGGTCTTTTTGTTGAAATGTGTAAAAAATTTTTGTAAAAGTGTAAATATGGTGTACAAATAGAAATGCCTTCCTTTTTTTTTAGAGCCAGATTACTTAGTACAAGTTCCACACTGTATCAAATTTAGTTATAATGCCAAAAAGTAGATAAGTCTGTCATACAATACAAAGATTAACATTTAAATATCAAAGAACCCGTATAGAAAAGTTCTACTGGCTGTATCTTGAAATATGATTGCTCTTCTATTTTTTTTTTCCCCTAGCATGGAAGAATTGCTGTTTCATTGTTGGGAAACATCTGTAAGTAACACAGAAATTGAGTTTCCTTGAGAGAAGAGAGATTCGATGAATCGCAGTTTGAGATTTGGGAAAAATCTAGTTCCTCCATGGATTTTCTCCCTAATCCCTAGACCTGTTATTTTGGACTCTGCTCCTTGCAAACTGAACCTCAATGGTCAGTATTCCTGTGTTTCAGTTACAAATATGTTCCTTTAGCACAGTACTTATATAAGGTGGTCTGGGTCACTGGCTGTCGTTTGGCTCCTCTTTACCTACCAGAACGAACTCTTCCATTGAATCGTTTCACTGTAGCAGTAGAAAATAGTTAATAATCTGTAGAAATGCCAAATAAATAAGGCTAGTATGGAAGAAGTTCTGGTATGATCAGAAGTATGATGTCTTATTGAAACATCCCATTTCAATGCAGTTTCTTTTTTCTCTATGCTCGAGCGGATAAATGTTTTGTGAGTCACTCACCTATGCTCTAATTTGATTTGAGTACAAACTTTTACATGAAACTTAGCTTGTGCTGTGTCAGCTAGATCAATAGCCCATAAACATTCAAAACCCTTGGCTGGAGTTGTCAATTACCTGGAGAAAGGAATCCGTCCTCTGATGAGATGTACCAGGTGCTTTTGCTTATTTCATCCCTGCTAGCTGGATTGCAGCACAGTTTTAAAGACTCTGGCCATAAGACTCCTTCTAGGTTCCAAGAGTTCCAATATTACCACTTTCTTTCCCTTAAACATTAACACTGTCAGCATATGCCAGGTGTCATCTCATTTCCTAAGATCAGGATACTGGCATTTAAGACAGTTCTTGTTGTGTACCTTACTATTTAGAGAAATTATCTCCATACTCCCTCAGTATGAGTTAGCTTTCAAAGGCCTGCTCAGTGACCATGAATTAGCATTCTTTCCATTTAGTAGTTAATGTTCTCTCAATTAATATGTGTGACACAGAGGTATTTAATAACTCATGGTACTAGTCCCTGAATGTTTCAGGAATTTTTCTATTATCGTTTGAGGTAGCAGGAACTGGCCTGAAATATTTCATATTTTATGCAGGCAGTTAAAACAAAATATCTTCTACTGATTTATAGTACAGAAGAGATATTTCCCAGCATAGCTGAAGCAAAAGATGGAGTTGGCTAATTCCCTAAAACACTAATCCAGTTCCTCAGTTGCAGCAAATTCATCTTTCTCTCTCGCAACTAATTCATCTCATATTGAAGCGATAAGACTTCAATACCTTAAAAGAAAGACATGAAAAGCAGGTTTCATTCTGTCATTACAGAAAAATATATTTGGCTCAAACAGAGGAAAAGACTCATACACATAAACTACAATGATATTCAGCCCCTAAACACTTTTTCTTTTCCAATGGTTTCTCTTTTCTTCTTGGAACTATGGTATAGTTGGATAAACTGCTCCTACTGGTTTTGCTTTAGTTTTCCTAAGATTTTAGCCTTTTTACCAGTGTATTTTAATTCTAAACTAAAAAAAACCAACCAGACAACCCTGAAATATAACCTTCAGACTGACTAGGTGGAGTTAGAGGTATAACCTTGTCTTCATGCTTTTGATTCCTGTGGATGCTGGTTTTCATCTTTAGCCAACCCCATTTCAGAAGAAATTTATGGTTGCATTCCACCAATTGTTATCATTCTTGCCCAGACATCTTTGTTTAAGAGAGCAGCGAGCGATTCAGGCTGCCTCCAGTCAAGTGGGACCCTGGTACTTAAAAACGGTGATAGGCATGACACTGAAGCAAGGGATCCACTGGAGGTCTTCTGAATGTGATCCTTCTCCATTCAAAGTTGCCCATGGAAGGGAAACCCAGGATACAGACTGTGTTTCACAGGAAATCATAGTGGAGGCATTAAGGTTTAAGCACCATGACTTCTATGGATTGCATATCCTCTTTTTAACAGTAAAGTTATTGTGTTCTTAAAAAAAATAAAATAACTTTCATTGAGCTACATGCTTGGTATCTTGTCTACCAGCCCTATTCCTGCAGTCACCAAGCAGGGGAACACACATTACTGCATGTGTTTCTCCAAAAATGTTAGGAGGGTCATCATTTATAAAGGCTGAGAAAAACGTGTAAAGGACCTGACAGACTGACTAACAGGGCAACATAAACTGCTAATCTCTGTTTTGAATGTGCATGCTATAGTAAGAGCCAGCATCCATCCTCGGTGCTGTGGTGGCTGGTCTGAATGCGACCTTTAGGTACTGAGTGCTGAACTGTGTATCTCCACGGATGGCTGCAGACACTCCTGATTGCTGTGCTCTGAGCTGGCTGGATGCAAGCCAGGTCTCTGCAGAAACAGTATAGTTGCATTAGTATAGTGCTGAGTTGGAACTAATAAGCCTTGGTAAATCTGAATGTGTTCCATACTCCTAAGTCCCTAATTCATTCTTAAAATTAGGATTTTTACCCTGGATCAACATACAAGCTTAACAGTTATGAAGGCCATTTTGTATTATGGTGACCCTTTCAAAATTATTTTTTAAAAAAGGACAGAAGAATAAATTACTTACTGTGGTATAATTAACTCTTGATTCTGAATAATTATGGGAGTTTGCAAAATAGCTCTGTAATTAACATTATTGGATTAATATCGTTGATTTAAGTTCTTAGAAATACTGAGCATCACATTCCTAATAAATCTAACAGTATTGGCTTTAGCCACATACATTACTCATGAAAAATATAGCTCTGAGATTTAAGAAAATTCATTCCTCTGCAGTTCTGAAAAAGAACAGTGTTTTTTCCTCCAGTCAATAAATACAAATAACAGACATTATTAGCATTATTCTGAAACTGTACGTACTTTACTTCATTTTAACTAGAGGTCTTGCACAAGCTTGTTTTATTTAATAAAACAAGATGAGATTTTTTTTAACATCTAGACAAGCTAAACCTGATGTGAAATGACTTTCTCAGTTTGGCACGTAGACTGAAAATTATGAAGATGTGAGTACACAAAGGAAGTACTGTAGTTAATTTTAACAGTTTTTAAAGCAAGTCAAGTTTTTGATAACACCAGGGAGATGAAAATGAATATTTCTTGAGCAGAATGCTATATCAGCATGCTTTTTATCTTTGGTGTAGGCCATTGACTGTAAAATCATCAATCTCACATAGCATTTATAGCATTTATATATATATGTTCAAGAAATTAAAAACATTCCAGTTTAGAGAAGTAGCATGTGTAGATTACCTGAACAGATGAAATGTTACAGTTGTGATTTATCTATGTCTTTTACAGTTTCATTTCTACTTCTGGCAAGATACTAAATATTGCTTCAAAGCATACCGCTATCATAAGCACAAATATTTTGTAGTCTGTAAAAGATCATTTATTATGTTGTAACTTGCTACAAATCAGCAGTTTTTATGCATATTGCATACTATGCATTTGTTTTCTGTTCTGTACCAAAACGGATTTGTAGGATTGTTTTAGCCAATATCTTCACTGGTATGATCATATTCACTGATTTTTTTTTTTTTTTTAATTTCAAAAGTTATCTAAAGCAAAACCCATCAACTCCTGTAGTTATAGGTGACCTTTTATATTTTCCATACATAGAGAATTATTACAACATTTGCTGTGTTGAGAAGTCCTATCATATACAAGAGCAATGCAAAGACAGGTTTGAACCAAATTCAGTTACAGTCTGCAAAAGGATTCTCTGGGAGGATTTAAATTCATCTGATTTTTGATGCGTATAGTGTGGGTTTGTATATCTGAACTATTCATCCTAAGCTTCTTTTACAGTTGGTGAAACGAAAGAGGCACTTCAGGTGTGATTCATATAACTGGTTTTACCAGTACTGGGCTGGATGTTCAAGAGTAAAGTTCCTTCTACTCACCATGCCACTGATGCTACCTGAAGTAAATGGGTTGCATTAATCACACAGCAGGCTCGAATAGGAAACCCCAGTCATCCAGGGATCATAGAAGTGACCACAAACTGGCCCAAAGGCAAGGACTTCGGAGTGCCACCAAAAGAGGTGGTGACACGTGCTGAAGAAGCCCCACAGTATAATGAACTCTTAGATAATGAGAAACAGTATGCTGCCTTCACTGATGGATCTTGTCGTATTGTAGGAAAATATCGAAGGTGGAAATCTGCTGTATGGATAAAGTCCCTGTGGTGCATGAAAGGAATATGTTAGGGAAAATTGTTTAGGTTTTTCCTACTTCGGGCAAAGGCAAACCCATTCATGGGACTGTTTTTGCTCAAGGACCTGGATGTACTTGGTGGGTGATGCTGAAGAATGGAGAAGTTCAGTGTGTAATTCAAGGCAATTTAACCCTGGATGAGAAGACTAATTTTTGAGCTGTATGATGTTAACTGTTGTATAATACTAACAATATTCAATAAGTGTTTTTCAGGATAACATAGTGGTGATGAAACCTGGACTACCTTCATCAAGTGGTGTCAGCTGTAAAGGGCAGGTATCCCTTTAAAGATGATATCGAATGCCGCCCGAGCAAATGGACCACCATGGAGAAAGGTATTAAGTACCTGAGAGAACTGGCTGTTCGAGAGGTGACTTATGGTGACTGGTGAGTAAATGTAGACCTTGATGAAATGCCATATAAATGACCTATGTTGCAGAAAGTTTGTGCAGAATGCACCATTAATGTATTCCCACACATTGTCAACAATGGTCTAGGGAGGACCTGATGTTGACACACCAACTGTAAATGAAGTGGTTAACAGAGTACAACAATATGAAGACAGCCTCTCTCATCCCCTCACTGTGGCAGCCATGGAAAAACTGGCTGAGAAAACTGAGAAAATGGCCAAGAAAATGGGTGAGGAAAATAAGAAAATGCTTGAGAAAATGGCTAAGAAAAATGAGAAATTGTTTGATAAACTGTTTGATAAACTGTCCAAGATGGAGGAAAGATCCTACTCTTCCCCTGTATGGACCGACGTCGCAGCCATTAGGAGAAGACGACTTCCTACAACATTGGCTCAAGAGAGAGAGAACACTACTCCAGCTGCTCCAAAAATGACCACTGCCACTATTCCAGCCTTGACAACGAGCACCGTCACTACTCCAGCTGCTCCAACAACAAGTACCGCTGCTACTTAAACTCCGTCAGTACCGGTACAAGTTGGTCCGGTGACCAGGAAGCAGAAAAAGAGGTCAGCTCATTCCCCTGCTCCTTATGACAAAGACCAGTTCAAGCCAAATAGAATGGGAGACAATTCTTCTGATGAATATCTAGGACAGGGTTTTTCTAAAGCAGTCAAAAGAAAGGGTCTTTCTAAAGCAGATCAGGGAGAGAGTCGTTTTTGGGCAGCCTCAACGCATGGATTGGGATCAAAGGAATGTATAGTGTAAGTCTTCTACATTCTCAGGTGACAGGGGAACGTGAGATCTGTCTGCATAGTTCCAAAAGAATATACATTTCGGAATTCATTGTGAATTTTACCTCACAATGTGGTCCTTTCAGATACCACAGAGAGAGAGATGACACCATATTGCCTATTTTCTCAACTGCCTGTGACATTTAGGGTAGCTCAAGTTGGTGCTTACCTTTAATTTTCAGTTTCAGACAATCAGGAAGATTTCTTCATCTGAGTATGAAAGCACAAACATTAAAAGTTGAAATGCAGCTGCTAAACTGGCTCTGGGCTAAACCTATGAAGGAAACCAGGGAAGTTTGTCAGTCATGTTTTCTCTACAGTGATTCAGTTTCCGCAGACCGACAGGAATTATTGATCTCACCTAATCTGAGCCATGTAAATATCAGGCACTTTCCTGGCTTCCTCTGTATTCTGAGAAGAGATGCTGACCCCTCAGAAGGACACTCAATCCAACTCTGACTTAGATACCTGCTTGGATGCTGATACTTGTGACTTCCATCTGAACCGTTGAGCTGGCTGTCACACAAGAAGGGCACCGTCTATTCTTCTCCAAGTACCTTTCGACAGGGAGAATGGCCAGACTTCCAGTGCAACTGATGAAACGGGCTTTCTTAATGTTTTGAAAAATAAAAGGTGATTTTTTTGAATTTACAGTACATCCTTTTCATCTTCCATAGGTAAAATCCAAATTCAGTTAAGAATGAAATGCAGGGAACAAGGAGTGAAGTTGTCTAGTAAAGCCATACTAGGGCAAACAAAAACCTAGATTAAGAGAAAGTCTGAAGTGTGAAACCTACATTAAAAGAAATTTTAGCTTCCTTATTTTCTAGCACTTGGGGTTGTGCTTTTTATTGGACATAGGTAGAACATTCGACTTAAGTCAATTTTCTGGCTTTGAGGCCTAAGTGAATAAAAAGATGACATTGCAAAGTAGGACAAGAAGTCTCTTTTTTTTACAGTTTCACAGTAGTTTCTGTGAATGTTATGGGACTAGTAATTTCTTCTTTTCCTCCACTTCATTGATAATAGTGACAATAAAAACAGTCTTGAAAGTTTCAAAAAACCTTTCATCCACTCTTGAAAATAAGTCTTAGGCTTTTGAATTACTCAGGCATATTTGAAAATATCAACCTTCCTTCTCACACCTTTTTATTCTTTGGTTATTCAGAATCCTCTAGTTGTTCAAAAAAAGCACTTTTGCAGTATAGCATATACAATTTTTTTACTCTCCTGTCTGTAATTCCCAGTTGTGGAACTGAGATACATATATGGATAAATACAGTGAATGGATACGTACAGTATATAGATAAATATATACTCAGAAATGTAGTTACTGGAAGAAAAGTATTCATCCTAGTTCCAGTAGATATTGAAACAATACATATTTAAGGGGAGAGAAATTAAAATCTGAATTCACAGCTCAGTTGGGAGCATCCATGTGTACCACAGATAAATATAGAGTAGCCAATTAAGATTCCTAAACTCTGTGTATTTACCCAAAATAAAGGTCCTAGTGGGTCTAGGGCAGAGATTTTCTTGTTCCAAAAAGAGACGTATCAGCAGGTATTGGTTAGCTCAAGTGGCACATTGGCACTAGCACAAAGACCTCACTTGTTTGATGGGCAGGTTCCATAGCATGTTAAGCCAGATTTCTCTGGTCTTGAATATCCTCTTATGAATTGTCTGGCTGTTCATTGGTGGTAAAGTTAAAGAGAGACACTACTTGTCAGCTTGTGGATTACTTTGATAGTGTATGTCAGTTTATCCCCTGATAGGCACCAAAGGATCTTTAAGATGACACCATCACTGGAAAACAATAATCACAAACACATATTTTATGTTCATGCTTTGATACTCAACTGAAAGGCACTACAGCGTTTAAAATCTGTCCACAGTTACACAAAACCAGGAGAGTTTATTGCTATTTTAGGCCTTGGGAAGCTTCAGGCATAGACAACTCAAAAAAGGAGCCACAACAGTACAAACAGATTTGTAACAAATTTGAGAGATGAGAATAAAATGTGTCCCCACAATACAATCATGTAGCTCATAGCTGATATTAACCTATGATGTTATCTCCCTGTATTGTTGCTTTTTCATCGTTCTGGAGGAGGGGGCTAGTGACTGTGGGGTGATGAGAAGAAATGGTGAATCAGGGCATCGTAGTCTTTTTCTGACTTTTCCTATGAGGATAGATACCCACCCAGTTTAGGGTATCTTTCTCAGTCTGTTGGTACAGCTATATTAACAACGTGTGAAGAAGGCAACCAGTCATCCTCTCACCTTCTTTTCCTCTCCCTTGCCCCTTCCACTAGTCCTTCTAGCTGCACAGGCTTTCCACTTTGCACTGGTGCTCGCTTTAAGGCAACTAGCACAGGAATATAAAGAAGTCATTTGTGCCTACTGTTTTGTTGTTGTTTTTTATCTATTCCATCATCTTTAATTGATTTTTTTTTTTTCTGGGAACAGAACAAATTAATCTGAAAGAAATGCCCCAGTAAAACTGGGCTAAGGAGAAGTATTATCTCCTAATGGTCCTTAATGTAGTATAGCTTAGTACTAATTACTCATTACTCAGAAGTCTGTACTGCATTCAGTGCACACATTAATTCCAATTACTTATGTGGTCTGAAGGCACAACACTACAGGCATTAGGATTTAAAGATTTTTTTCTCTTCTCCTGTTTTGTCTTTTCATGGACTTATAAAAGGACCAGTAGGTTTAATGTGTTACAAGCCACTGGAAATAATCGCAGCATTTCTTCCGCACTTCCTCTCCTTCCAACTAAAGCTGATTTTGGAAGACAAGCCACATGCATTAGAATCCAGGCATTACTTTAACTCACCATTTTATTCTGCAAAATGATAAGTACACTTCAGATGTGACTGTGTTTCCGACTGACTTTTTAAGAATATGAATTTCTGATAGTCATTTTCTGACAAGCATATGAAGAACCTTACTTTTGAAGACTTTAATCTGTGTTAAATTGGGATAAAGTCGGCCAATGAATTTAGAAGTTACTAATAATTTACTAAGAAGGCGATGTGGAAGATCTGCAAATAAGGAAACTGCAGAAGCCTCCATTCCTTAAACATGGGGTGAAGAAAAATCGTCAAATCCAGAGTTAATATTAAACCCAGCATTGGCTTAATATGAAATTTAATGCTCGATTTACGGATTCATTATATATCAAAGCTAAAGGAATGAATCTATAAATACCCTTGACTAGGAACTGAAAGATCAGTTGACGGTTTGGTGGTGTTGTTACTAGAAAATCCAATTTTTGAGAGTTTTATAAGGACCTCACGATAACCTTATGACTAGACAATTAAAATGGTACATAGAATCCAGCGTAAATGAATATAAAAAAGGTGAAAAAGCTCTTAAATGTCTAGAAACATTACTAGACCATGAACTCAATATTTCCATTTAGGAAAAAGAACTAGAGAATTTCAATGGAAAACACAGTGCTGAGCAGGGGCCAGCAAAGTAATCAGAATCACAAAATGTGAACAGAAAATAAACCAGAACATGGATGGCATGCTACCACTGTAGAAAAACAATGTCTGCATCTTGGGTACCGTTTGCACTACTGCTTCCCCAGATAGGGATGGCAACGGTTGTCAGACAGACAGACTGGCTTCAGTGTGAGTAGTGGCTAAGGGGATTACAGCATTCAGCCTGGAAAAAAGGGTTACAAAGAGAATATGAGAAAAGTCTGCAGAATCCTAAGGGACTTGAAAAAGCTAAACAGAGATTTTTAACTACATTTTCATAAACCAGAAAGAACCTATATGAAATTAAGCTGATTCAGGACAGGTTTGTGTAAAATATAGCTGTGAAACTCTTTGGCATGCTACACTGTGCATGCTAAAATTTTTATGTGGATTGTGAAAGTAGCTGAATGAATTCATCGAAGAAAAATTCCTCACAGGCTAATAAGGCAAAACCTGCCACCTCTAGGTTAGGATTCCTGAACTTTAACTGCTAGAGGCAATATTGGGAAAGTATTGCTATTGCTTGTTATGTTCTTCTATCTGTCTGTGCTATCTGCTATTGTCTACTATCATAGACAGAGTGTATGGATAGACTAACATTTTTTTCTGATCCATCTTGATCAATTTTATGTTCTCTTCTTTCATCTTCTTAAAAAATCTGCTTTAACAGTCCATGAGCTTAGTCCTTTTTAGTTTCTTGACATCTCTAGAGACAGTTTTTTAAATCAAAAAATTAGCAGCAAAAGCATAAAATTTAAACAAGTCTCTTCCCAGGACCACAAGAACCATTTTAATGATTACTTTGCTATACACCATAAATATTTATATATTAATAATCACATAGATCTCAACTAAGGTGGCCCCAATTCTTGCTGGCAAAAAAGAGTGTATAATTTTGATCTGAAGCTTTTGAAATACATGGATTCAGTTCTCGGTTTTCTAGGAAGCACAGTGGCATTTAGTTCTATTTAAGGAACTGAGGGGTACTTTCCCCAGCTAACATTTGGCCTTTAATTGAGTATAGGAAGCTAATCTGTCTATGGACAATTTTGCGTTGATGAAATTATTTGTCAAGCAGAGCCTTAATTTACTTGCTCATATAATGTGTCTAACCAATAGGGCAGGTGCTCTGCATGGTATGCTCCATAGTCCTGCTTCCCAGATCATTCTGGTAAGGAAAGCTTCTGGCAAGTGTTTTTACTCCTGTCCTGCCTAAGTACCGCATTTTTTGCCATTGGAAGTCAGTGAAGTGGGGCTAGAGGAGACATGAACACTTTGACCACAGCCTGGATGTACGTCAAAATGATAACTGTATGCACACCCAAGACGGGACCTCTAAGGCCCTCCTGTCCCATATGTGTATATATGTAGCCTGATTTAATATGACTCCTCAAAGGCGCTGAAGTTTTTTTTGGGGCGCTGAAGTTTTTTTTGGGGAGCTATATTAAGTGCCCTTATAGCAGCATCCTAACTCAATCAGCTAAGGTTGTTCAAACAGATGTAATATGATAATTTTCCTCCTAGACTCTGATCCAAAGCCTAAAATTAAAAAAAAAAAAAAAAGGGAGAGGAAAAATATTGACATCGGGCCCAAAAAGAATTGTCTTTTTTCAGGATTACTATGTTTTCCAGGCTGATAATGCAAAGGAAAAGGAAGATGGGGACAATATTCTTCATGGGTCAGAATAAACCATTACTTACAGGCTGTTTTCTTATGAAACTCTTCTCCAAATAGAGACCACTAAATCAAATATAGCGTTTCATTCCCACTCTCTGTAGAACCATCTTATTTCTTTCCTGTGGTGTTTTTCCTGAAACTAGGCAAAGAATAGCTTACAGACCTCAAGGTGATTTCAGACCCATAAAAAATTAAAGAGCAGGAACTTCAGAGCACAGAAAATAATCCTTTGGCAAAGAAACCAGAAGACAGTCCCACCCACAACATCTCTTTATTTTCAGAGATGTAATTTGTTGATGTATTTTGCAACAGATATAAAATTCCTTTTCTGTCCTGTTGACATTTCTATAAGCTCAATTCTGCCTACTGTTTGTAAACAAAGTCTTATTTTTTATATAAGAAGAGATATAGCAAACCTCTCCTTCACTTTAAAAGCCCTTCCACTTCATTGTATTTAGAAAACCTACACTGAGCAGTGACTGAAATCTACGGGAGCTTTACCATTTACTTAAAGGAAAGTAGGATGAGGTCCTTATTGAGTCAGTGTGATTAATATGTATGATGCTTCTGGAGTTCGTGCAGCTTCTTCAGACTTGTTTTTATAGCTGACTGTAGGAATAGAACAACAAAGATCTGCATTTCTTTGCATACCACTCAACAAACATTACATCCATCAAGTTTTCCTTTTCCATTGTCAGATCTAAACAGAGCTCTTTTGATATGAGATTACTGGTGCTGACATTGGCTGATCATTTATAAAAACAACCTCAACATCTTGAATGCACCTTTAAAAAAAGAAAACAGTACATGGCTTCAATTCTGAATAGAAGAGTAATCATTCTGTTTTATCTGTATGCCAGAAAGCACAATTCCAACCTGCTTTCACAGAGGGGAATTTGGTGATGTGTGTTACTGCCCTGAGGCCTGTTTTCACATGTTGTATAGCTTTGACTATGAAGTCTTGTACAAAAATATTTAGTTTTGCAGTGCCTTAGGGGACTTACTTTTAATAGAGGCACTAGGGAATGGTCTGTATTCCTCCATAAAAAAAGGCACAGTTTTTCTGAGTCTATAAATAGCTGTGGATCTCTTTTATCAAACATTATATTTACCATAGAAACATGAATTTCTATGGCTTGGTGATTGTTTCAGGTTTAGATACTCATGATGTATCCAGTCATATGGTATCTCTCTATATCATTCCTTTATGTGATTATTTATTGTATTCCACTGTTATTAAAGTAGTATAGATGCAAGCATATAGTTTGATTCAGAATTATTAAAGATAACACTGATTTTAGAATGTCTAAACCAGCTAGCTTTTGTTTGACTATTTCATGCATTTTGCCCTGAAAATGGAACTATCTTGGACCTAAAAGGTTCATGAATAAGTATGCAGAATTTTAATCCTTGAACATAATTTTTAGCTGTTCTGGGATTGAACTGGAGACTTCTCAGGTGTGGTCTTCAAAACCGCTTCTGGTGCTTCATCCTTACAGGTTATAGCAGAGTTCTTGCAAGAAGGGGTTATGGTTCGATTTTGCCACTTCCGAATCTGATTTGATGAAGTTAAAGAAATACATGAGGTTTAAAGATAATTCAGCTAAAATCAGGTAAATACAGCTTTTTTAGCACAAGTGGAAGTTGGTATGACCAGGGTGCTCAATACTATTATTTGTTATTATAGGAGCCAAACCTTCATTGTGTCATTCTTGTCTTTTACCAGAATAACTGCTGAAACCAACATAGACAGATTACTTTGAGTGTGATTCAGTAAAGTCATGCAGGGTATGGGAATGCAGAATCACATCTAGTTCTACGATGACCTGCAGACCCACTGTATCCTGCTAGGCTTTCATCTCACATTGATTCTAATCTAATAGGTTTTGCAGATAAAGCAATGACCGCATCTGATTTCAGGTTGTGTTGTACTGGGGCCCTGAACCTGGTGACTTTTGACAGGCAGAAATTCCAGTATCACTGCATCACCCTACAGACCCCACAAGATGCCCACAAGCAAAGAGCTATTTGATTCCTAGCACTTTTCATTAAAATTTACTCTGATAATATTGATTATAGTTATTAGCTAAGCTTCCGGGCAGTGTGAACAGGTGGTGTCCTCAATCTGCTCCAAATATATTCTAACACACCATGGACCAGATTGCAATACTGTCACCCACACTGAGAGCACGTTTTTTTCTGCACATGTGCTTTATCCACTGGAACTTCTTGTAGAGTAACATGCCATAGTGTTTCATAGCCTGAATGTAGAATGGCTTGGCCTATATGAGGTGCTGGTATTTGGCGTGGTGGCTAGCACTGTGAATAATGATGTCTTTTCTTGCTGTATTCCTCTAAATTTGTCATTATCCCTTTTTCCCTCCCCCATTCTTAAGAGTAGATAAAAATAAGGAGCCCTACACAGGATTACTAAGGCTGCTTATAGGCTGAGCAAACCTGCACACCTATCATTTAAGGGCTGATATATATGCTACCAATTTTTAGGTATATTCCACTTACCACTGTGGAGTACTTCTAACTTTGGATTCTTTTTTTCTTTTTTTTTTCCTTTTGATTTATTTCCCTGAACTCTCTTCTGCCAGACAGTATCTGTGTAACTTTCAATTTCGTTTTTGCATTTTCTCATGCGCAAATTCTATATTTTATTTTGATGTAAAGGAATATCAGTAGGTTGTTAGTACTGTTTCAGGCTTATTAATATACATGATGCTTTTTCTTACCTCTCTTTTTCAGTTCCTTGAAATTTACTTTTGTAGTTACTTTTTGGCAGGCAAAGAAAGGGATGGCATGGTTACCAAATCTTTGGAGTAGAAGCAGAGAGTGGAGGAGAATGTCAATGTGGAAAATTCAAGTGTGGAATCACAAAGTCCGAAAGAGAAAGGAAAATAATATGGGAAAAAATATTAAATGTCAGTTGATCCTTGCTAGTGATCCTGGAATAAAATATGAAACATATAAGGGAATTTAAGAAACTGAGTTAAGAAAGGTGGCACTAAAAAAGCTGTTGGGAGAAAGTGGCTTGTAATTTTGAGGCTGAAGAAAGCTTGAGAATGCAGCATTATGAGATGGAGAACATAATACCAAAAGTCCAACTTTTCTCCTCTGAGAAAATAAATATTAAGGAACTGAAATAGTAAGTGTGGTGAATCTGTCTCATCAACAGAAGGATTATGAGAATAATAGGTACACTTCATTTCCCACGACAGGCGTTAGAACGCAGTATGAAATAACATATTCTGAGTCGAGAAAGGTGCCTGAGCTACATATTCTGAGCTACTGGGACAGGTAAAATTTAGACGGTGATCTTAACCTTACTTGTTGTGATTACAAAAACCTTCAAAGCATTTTATTCCGTACAGGGAAGATGGATGTAAATCATGGACCTAAGCCTGAAAATGATGTGCTAGGATTACATACACTGAAATGGAACCACTAGATGAACAGAGCAAAATATTACACAATTTACACTGGCTTTGTAAGTTAAAGCTCAGACCGATTAATCTCCACTTGTGCCAAATAAACTTTAGTGTTATTAGGAATCAGCTACTAAGTGACACTGCGGTTGCATTCCTGAATCTAAAAGTAAAGATCAAAACACTGACTTCAGAAAATTTAAGGCATGGAAAAAAGTTAATATTCTGAAGAGTCCTATCAATAACCGTGATGAAAACCTGGAGTAATCCAAATTAATGAACTTTTTCCAATATTATACTTCTACCAGAAATATTAAAATCAAGCCCTGCATCTCTAACAATGTTGCTGTCCAGCTTTATTAATAAGGGTTTACTTGGATCATAGTCAAAACCACTGCTGATATAAAGGGAAAAGTGCTCAATAATAAATAAATAAATAAATAAATAAAAATCACTTGGAAGTATTTACAACTAGTGCATTCTATACTTTAAGAATATCCTAGCTATTAGGCAGTTCTAAACGAGCTGTAAACACGCCAACGGTCATTCACCGAGGAGACCAGCTCCAGTGCAGGTAAGCCCACGCTGGGGAAGCGGATCGAGGAGGAAAAAGCCGGCAAGGGGCTCTTTTTGGGGCTCTTCAAAGCTGGGAAAAGCGGCTAGCTCGTGCCGGCACCGGCAGCTCGAGGGTGGGCTGCTGATGCAGCAGGGGGCAGAGCCAACACCACACGTGTCAGTTCTAAACGAGCGGTCGCAGAGCGCAGTGGCAGGCCGCTGCGCACCCAGCGCGCAGGCAGCCAGCGGGCGTCACCGCGGCGAGCGCGGGCGAGCAGGGTGCCGCATCTCGCACGGTAGGTTGCTGCAAGCCTTGCGATGAAGCCGGCCATGAGCTGGGTGAGTGCAAGCGTAGGAACATCAGCGTGCAGGGGGACGTGCTCAGGGCGTGCGGGAGGCAGAGAGCAGCAATTGGTCACCTCCTGGCTCAAGAGAAGAACGTGGCCACTAGACAGCCCAAAGCCACTGCAAGAAACAATGTGGGAACTCAAACCATGCTCCCACGCAAGCATGTGGCCGTGCAGGTCTCTGGCTGCAATGAATGCCTGAGCCTGGCACTGGTATCAGAGGGAGCCAGAGACATCGCCTCTGTGTGCGGTGCCATCAAATAAACGATCTGCTCAGGCAGGTGGTTGAACTGAGGGAGGAGGTAGAAAGGTTAAGAACCATTAGGGAATGCAAAAGAGAAATAGATTGGTGGAGCCACACCCTGAGGCACAGGCAGCAGGAAGAGGCCCTACCAGAAGTGGATGATCCCCTTCCCTCCTGTCACCAGGCAGAAGGAGGGGACTTAAGGGACAAGGGGGAGTGGAGACAGGTCCTTCCTTGGAGAGTCAAGCAAAACCCCTCTGGGCCCCCCTCACCTTCCCAATTGCCCTTAGATATTGAGGGCCAGGCAAAGGAGGATGGAGAGGACGATCCATCCAGTGAGTTGCCCACAGCTAGTCACTCAACCCCACGCCTTAGGACTTCCTCAACTAAGAAAAAAAGAAGGGTAATTGTAGTAGGTGACTTCCTTCTGAGGAGAACAGAGGGCCCCATTTGTAGACCTGACCTATCCCACCGGGAGGTCAGCTGCCTCCCTGGGGCCGGGATTAAGGACATAAGAAGAAAACTCCCTACCGTGGTTCAGCCCTCAGATTACTACCCACTACTGGTATTTCAAGTAGGTGGTGATGAGGTGGCTACCAGAAGTCTAAGGGCAATGAAAAATGATTTTAGGGCCCTGGGATGGCTGGTTAAGGGATCAGGAGCACAAATAGTGTTCTCCTCTATCCCACCAGTTGCAGGGATTGATGAGGGGATAAGAAGGAGGAGCCAGCAAATTAACTCCTGGTTGCGAGACTGGTGTAACCGGCAGAACTTTGGTTTCTTTGATCATGGGTTGATCTGCAGGTCACCAGGCATGCTGGCAACAGGTGGGGAAAGCCTAAGCTGAAGGGGAAGAAAGATCCTGGGACAAGAACTAGCAGGGCTCATTCATAGGGCTTTAAACTAGGTTTGAAGGGGGATGGGGATAGAACCAGGATTACTAAAGTGGAGGCTGGAAGCAGCGTGCCAGTGCTTCTGGATAAAAGTGTTAGCAAGGTCTTGCAGTCTGTCTCAGTGATGGTGGAGGATGGTGATCTGTGTGGTAGTAAAGGCATGAAGGGTAGTGATAGGATGGTAACTACAGAAGTGTCTGAACACGATCAGGTGGGAGTTAGGGCTTGTCCCCCCAAAAGGGTGGCAGGACAATTAGCCCAGCTGAAGTACATCTACACTAATGCATGCAGCATGGGGAACAAACAGGAGGAGCTGGAGGCCATTGTACAGCAAGGGAACTATGATATAGTTGCCATCACAGAAACATGGTGGGAGGACTCGCACAACTGGAGTGCTGTGATCAATGGCTACCAACTTTTCAGAAGGTATAGGCAAGGAAGGAGAGGTGGTGGGGTGGCCCTCTATGTTAGGGGCAGTTTTGAATGCCTAGAACTTAACATTGTGAATGACAGTGTTGAGTGTTTATGGATAAGAATCAAGGGGAAGGCCAATAAGGCAGACATCGTGGTGGGAGTTTGTTATAGACCCCCCCAGTCAGGATGTAGAGACTGATGAAGTATTCTATAAGCAGCTGGCAGAGGTCTCGCGATCGCTTGCCCTTGTTCTCGTGGGGGGTCTTCAACTTCCCAGATGTCTGCTGGAAATATAACACAGCAGAGAGGGATCAGTCCCGGAGGTTCCTGGAGTGCGTGGAAGACAACTTCCTAACACAGCTGGTGAGGGAGCCAACTAGGGCAAGCGCCCTACTGGAGCTACTGTTTGTTAACAGAGAAGGCCTTGTGGGTGATGTAAAGGTTGGAGGTCGTCTTGGGCAGACTGACCACGAAATAGTAGTTTTCAATTCTTGGAGAAGCAAGGCGAGGAGCCAGCAGAGCGGCCACCTTGGACTTCCGAAGGGCAGCCTTTAGCCTGCTTAGGAGCATGGTTGAGGGTGTCCCTTGGGAGACAGTCCTGAAGGGCAAAGGTGCCCAGGAAGGCTGGTCATACTTTAAGCAGGAACTCTTCAAAGCACAGGAGAAGGCCATCCCCATGTCCTGAAAAACAAGCCAACGGGGAAGAAGACCAGCCTGGCTAAACAGGGAGCTTTGGCTGGACCTCAGGAACAAAAGGAAATTTTACATTCTTTGGAAAAGGGGGTTGGCAGCTTACGAGGAATATCAAGATGTAGTGAAGCTATGCAGCTGGAAAATTAGAAGGGCCAAAGCCCAGACAGAACTCAGCTTGGCCACTGCGGTTAAAGATAATAAGAAGAGGTTCTTTCAGTATATCAATGGAAAAAGGAAGACTAGGGAAAATGTAGGCCCACTGATGAATGAGATGGGCACCCTAGTGGTGGAAGACATAGAGAAGGCGGAGTTACTGAATACCTTCTTTTCTTCTGTCTTCACTGCTAAAGCTGTCCCTCATGAATCCCAGACCCTGGAAGCAAGGGGGAAGGTCTGGAGAGTGGAAGATTTTCCCTCAGTTGAGGAGGACCGGGTTAGAGACCACTTGGCCAAGCTGGACACCCATAAGTCCATGGGCCCTGATGGGATGCACCCACGAGTGCTGAGAGAGCTGGCAGATGGTATTGCTAGACCATTCTCCATCATCTTTGGAAGGTCATGGGGAACAGGAGAGGTGCCTGAGGACTGGAAGAAGGCTGACATTGCTCCAATCTTCAAGAAGGGCAAGAAAGAGGACCCAGGGAACTACAGGCTGCTTAGTCTCACCTCTCTCCCTGGGAAGGTTATGGAGCGACTTCTTCTGGATGTCATCTCCAAACACGTTGAAGA
>VFFE01007609.1:719866-747694 GCA_008921705.1 Burhinus oedicnemus
CAGTGTTTCTACTAAATCCACTGTTTTTAGTGTCCAGTGGAATAAGGAATTGTAATTCCCAGCCTCTTCTTCTGAGGCTGAATTTGTTTTGAGTTTATTGCTCTTCCTTGAAGATCAGGACTGAGAAGTCAGAGATGGTGTGGTTGTTAAGTGGAAAGTGTTCCCTCTATTGCTAACGACGTGTTTCTGTCCTTTATTGCCTGTTGGTTTAGTCTGTTTTGCAGCAGTTGTTTGGTTTCATCCCCAAAAGACATTTCATGCATCAGATGAAGCATTTCTAAAGTGTGAATACAGTGACTCTAACTGCTCTTTTAGGGTTAGAGTGGACACTCTAGTGGCACTGGATATGTGTCAGACTAAACCGAGACAAAGAATTTTAACTGTCCTGTTTTTTTAGCACACGGGTATGAAATTCAAAGTAACATGTATAAATTATCCCAGTTCCAGCACATGCCACTCTTTCTGGTAAGTAGAATTACTTTTCTCATTATGTATTTCTGCAAACAAGGGTGACAGGTTTTGTATACCTGTTTTCATTTGAGTTATGTAGTATTTTGCTTCTGGTGTAGTGTTGTATATTCAGCCCAAATTTGCTTTGACCATTTTCTTTATTAGTTGGTCTATAACATTAAATTTTAAGGAAAATTCTTGGTATTTACTAAGCCATAAAGCCAAAGGGAGACTTGTTTATGATCGCTGATGTTAGGCTTAAAGCATTTCTATAAATGGGGTTATTCTTCATCAGGAATGCCACAACCAGCACTTTTTTCAAAAGATCAATTAGAATAAAAAATGTTATAATTCTGCCATTTATAAATTCTAAAAAATAAAGGACTTGCTGCACATGAACTTTCTGATTGCTGTGCTAAGCCAAATAAGTGCCATTTTCTCTTTCAGAATCATACTTCATGCTGACTATTGAACAGTCATATCAATACTTAAGAAGAAATAACATAGGTGTGTGAAGAATTATTCAAATGCAGTAAAACAGGAGTTTTGCACTGAAGTAAATGAGAGGAAGCATGAGAGAGACATAATATTTCCTAAAAATACATACTATCTAATAATATTGTCGTAATAGTTAAATCAATATAGCAATTCAACGTCTTTCGAAGTGAAAGAAGGAGGACACCTAAAAAAAAGAGTATTGCAAAGGAGAACCTTAGGAGATTTGTTGGAATGGCATGGCATGGCATGGCATGGCATGGCATGGCAAAGGAGAGGAGAGGAGAGGCAAGGAGAGGCGAGGCGAGGCGAAGAGAAGAGCGGAGAGGAGAGGAGAGGAGAGGAGAGGAGAGGAGAAGAGAAGAGAAGAGAAGAGAAGAGAAGAGAAGAGAAGAGAAGAGAAGAGAAGAGAAGAGAAGAGAAGAGAAGAGAAGAGAAGAGAAGAGAAGAGAGAATAGTCCTAGTTGGAAGGGAACTACAGTGATCATTTAGTCCACCTGCCTGACCAATTCAGGGCTGACCAAAAGTTAAAGTATATTATTAAGGGCTTTATCTAAATGCCTCAAACACTGACAGGCTTGGGACATCCACCACCTCTCTAGGAAGCCTGTTCCAGTGTCTGACCACCCTCTTGGTAAAGAAATGCTTCCTAATGTCCAGTCTAAACCTCCTCTGACACAGCTTTGAACCCTTCCCATGCGTCCTGTCACTGGATACCAGGGAGAAGAGATCAGCACCTCCCTCTCCCCTTCCCCTTCTCAGGAAGCTGTAGAGAGCCATGAGGTCGCCCCTTGGCGTCCTTTTCTCCAAACTAGACAAGCCCAAAGTCCTCAGCCGCTACTCATAGGACATGCCTTCCAGCCCTTTCACCAGCTTTGTTGCCCTCCTCTGGACACATTCAAGGACCTTCACATCCTTTTTAAATTGCGGTGCCCAGAACTGCACACAGTGCTCCAGGTGAAGCCACACCAATGGTGAATATAGCAGAATAATCACCTCTTTTGACCAGCTGGTTATACTGTGTTTGATGCACCCCAGGATGTGGTTTGCAGCACACTGTTGACTCCTACTGAGCCTCCTGTCAACCAGCATCCCCAGATGCCTTTCTGCAGGGCTGCTCTCCAGCTACTCTTCTCCCAACTTATACTTGTGTCCAGCATTACTCTGGCCCAGGCACAGAATCCAGGTCTTGGTCTTGTTAAATTTCATCCCATTAATCACAGCCTAATGGTCCAATCTATCTAGATCCCTCTGCAAGGCATCTTGTCTCTCAAGAGAGTCAACAGCGCCTCCCAGTTTGGTATGATCAGCAAACTTGCTAATGGTGCATTCAACTCCTTCATCCAGATTGCTGATAAATATATTGAACAGAACTGGCCCTAGAATTGAACCCTGAGCAGCACCACTGCTCACTGGTCACCAGCCAGATGTAGCCGCATTCACTACAACCCTTTGAGCGCTGCCGTTCATCCAGTTCTTCACCCAGCTCTTCACCCAGCTCACGGTGTATCTGCTCAGCTCACGGTGTATTTGCTCAGCTCACAGCTAGACAACTTGTCCAGAAGGATGCTATGAGGAACAGTATCAAAAGCCTAACTAAAATCCAGAAAAACTACATCCACTGCCTCCCCTTCATCCACTAGGCAGGTGACCTCATTGTAGAAGGATATCAAATTAGTTAGACAAGACTTTCCCTTTGTGACCCCATGTTGACTGTGCCTGACAATTGCATTGTTCTTTGAATGCCTTTCAGTAGCACCCGGTATGACCTTCTCCATAATTTTTCCAGGAACTGAGGTTAGACTGGCATGTCTGTAGTTTCCTGGGTCTTCCCTCTTCCCCTTCTTGTAAATTGGAATAACATTGGCTAGCTTCCAGTCAGCAGGGACCTCCCCAGATTCCCAAGACCTTTGATAAATGATTGGGATGGGTCCTGCTCTAACATCTGCTAGCTCCTTCAGTACACTGGGATGAATCAAGCCCCACTGATGCAGCTGGTCCCTTACAATTTCAGTGTCCACAAATGGAAAGTGACTGTTCCTGCAGTCGTGGTCCTCCAACTCAGAGGACCGGGCAGCCCAAGGTCTATCATTAATATTAAAGACTGAGACAAAAAAAGCATTGAATGCCTCCGCTTTTTCTTAATCTCTATTTGTCAGGTGGCCATCTTCATAAAGTATTAGTCCAGTATTTTTCTTAGACCTTCTCTTACTATTAACATACTTAAAAAAGAAAAAAATTAATCCCAGACAATTAAACTTTCTGGCTCAGACTTAGCATCTCTGGCAAAACTTCTCTAGAAAAGCGGTCAGACTCTGAAGTAAGCACAGGTATAAATATGTTAGACACTTCTCGACTGCCTTGCTTTGGATCCATTTTATGAGAGTTTTTTTTCTCAAGTGATTGCATGGAAGTATTTTTATGAACCAAGTTCTCAAGATATTTGATGTAGTCAGTGCTCTCTTTGTGAGAAGAATGAAGTACCTGGAGGCACATTGCTGATGCCTCATGCTGAACAGCATCTTAGTCCTCAGTTTTTCCATTATACTAAGTGTGTGCATTCATAAAGTGAAGGTCAATTTGAGATAAGTAAAGTGGCATAGTTTTGCCCTTACTACTCATATTCCTTTATGGCCTGAAAGAAATCAAATTCCTTTTCAGTAGCTCTCTGAGTGTCAAACACCTTTGTTATAGCAGGGTGTTTATGTAGTATGTGGATTCCCTTAAATGATCCAAAATACATTTTATAAACTAGTAATTCACTGTAAAAATAATTTGTAAACTTTCATGACATTTCTTGTTGAAAGTGGTATGCAGGCAAAGGTCAGCTTCCAAACATTGCCAATAAAAATCCCTTCAGAAGATTAAATTGAATAATCTACAATAAAATAACTGTAATTTTTTATTATATCTTAAATGTCATGATCACACACAAGAAATCTGCCTTAGCAGTTACATTGTATAAATCAGCCAATGTCTGCACTGTCTCTTATATTTTCATTATCAAAACCAAATTTCATTCAAGGAATAAATGTTGGCTAGTAAATTTTGAATGTCATAAACATATACATGAGTTCTACTCTAAATATTTTAGTACATCATAAAGGGAATAGATACACCTCTTATCCATAAAATACAGATTTATGTCACAGCAAACCCCCCACTTTTATAACCCTACTAATAGTATTTTAAATCCAAGCTGGGCTATGATGCATAATAAATTGTTAGTTGTGCCATTAGATCATGCCAGCTGCAACACAGTGTTAAGGCCCAATAAGAGATGACTGTAATTAGTGTAATTTAAACAGATTAGCTAAAAACTGCAATAAATATTTTAGAAGTTATGCACTTGACATTTTTAACTTAAATAGCACAAATATGCCATTTACATATGTGTGTTTGTGTTGCGTATTGTACATGATTTTAGATTTTAGATCTTTTCACATTCCTAGCAGTGCATGTAAGACAGCCTTCGACCATTATTTTATAAAGTTAGCCCTGAAATTCAGTGATCAAATTGAATTCCCTGTGGAGACCCACCGTACAAATAGCCTTAAGCCTGACTTAAGGGCAGTCTGCAAATGCAGATAAGGAAATGAGTGTATACATCATTTCTGAAGAGGATTCATAGGATAGCCTTTAACAATTATGTGAGATGATTAACAGGCTCCCAAGCATTCTGGACAGAATGTGCCACATGGATATAGTCACTGGTATCCTGCCAAAACTGCATGCACCAAAGAAGGTCCCATTAGCAGAGAGAAATGAAATAAAAACTGAACTTGTCCAAATGATTAAAAAAGATCAGATTGAATAAATTCAGAGACCAGCTGACTGGTCTAACTGTATGGCGACTGTTGTAAAACTAAATTGTCTTGAAGATTAAAATAAAATCATCAAACACGGTCTCAGTTAAAAGGTCACATCATGCTTCAGAATGCAGATTATCTTCAGTATTTTATATGAATCAAGAGTTCCAGCAATCTCAATTCTGCAGAAAGAACCCAAATTACCTAATCTGCAGCGACACTAGTAAGACTCTGCGTTCTTTGTATTTTGTTTTGTTTTATTTTATTTTATTTTATTTTACTTTATTTTATTTTATAATTCAATTTAACTTCATTTAATCCCATCTCACATTTTATTTATTTTATTTCTATGTTGGTTCTCTGGAGGGGATTAGAATTCTAACAGCTAGTATCTACTGACGATAATCAGAAAACGGTGCATTGTTGTTACCTTTATATCATCTGGAGACAGTTCCCTGCAATGTGGGTACAAATGATTTAGTTGGACATTGATAGAGCTCTGCTAAGTCCAAGGACCAGTGCTTGGTCCTTGGTAAGGTGAAGCACCAATGTAAAGTTTCTGACCTTGTGCACCAGGCAACTGGACGATGCACTGAAATTCCTCTGTCAGGGCTATATGTCTAACAAAGGAGTCAGCAATGGTCAAAGAATTGCTTCTCATTGTGTTGCCTTTTAGCTTGCATCAAGCTGGTGCGTCTGGTTGGTTGTGGAGAACTGCTGTAGGGATGACACGAAGTAACCCTGAAAGGCATGAGACACACTAAATACCTCTAAGGCAGAGAAGGATTGGATATCAAATCTGGACATAACCTGTTCTAACTTGTCGTAAATCTCAGAAACTCTCACAGGTATAAAAGGGTGAAGTGATCTTATTTTTATTTATTCCATTCTATTTACTCTATTATTTCTAGATTTATGATGAGATAGACCACAGCTACGAGATTTGCTATCAGGAGCTCTCATTACTTAAGAAAGGAAAAATGTTTACCATGTTTACCCTCAGTAACCTGGTTTCACATTTGTAGTAAATAAGTTTTTGGACAGTACACATCCATATACTACTGCTGTCTCTTCAATAGGTAGAGACAAAATTCTGTGAATTACCCATGGTTTGTATGTGAAGGAGAGACAATGTAATTTTAGCAGCATCCAGGGTAGGTCTGTGCATATTAGACACATGAAAGAAATCAGCTTATCTTCTATATTCCAAATGAAAACTAGCTAGACACAGAACGACAGCAATTCCTCACAACATTGAAAATCAGACTGAAATTAATAAAATATTCCATTTTAATTGAGAAAAATCCTTACTTGATACTTAATAATTCATGCTGCAAAATAGCCACATATTTTATTTTGGCTATTATATCTACACAAGTCAACAAATTCACAGGAACAGGACAACTGTGTAATCTTTGTAATTGTTCGTGCAGTTAATGTTCTGTCATTAAGAAGGAAGCTTATTTCAAAAATATGCAGAAATATGTGCGGGTACTTAATTTTCCATATTTTTTTTCTGATATATCCAATATTTTCAAGCCTTTTTCTTCTATAAAGAATAAATTATCCATCAGAAATTTGTCACATAAATTCTTTCACTTGTGATATTAAACTTCTTTTTAATGAGACCATTAATAGATCTTTGATAAAAGGATTATGCTATAACTTTGCTGCTACCATTTAAATTATTACAGGTGTTACTGTACAACTTCAGTATTAAAAATTCATATAGTCAAGTGGGTTTGAAAGTGCTTATTCTCTAGTATTGTGATAACTCATATAAAATTAACGTAAAGAATTGAAATATGAAATTGCTGTCACTGTATATTTAGGACAAAAAAGTTACAGTGTTGAATCTTTAGATACAGAGTTTATATTTCTGCATTTGGGCTGGTAGAAGAATACCTAGAAATATTACTAGTTCCAGCCATGATTGGAGATTTATTTTTGTATCCTTACCAATTTGGGTGTGAGGAACAGAAAGAGTTTTGTAAGTAAATATTCAAGCCTGAACCTTTATGAATGGCTCTGCGTTGAGTTTGATCTGCACCTGAAAGGGAACTATTTTCAATTTCAGAAGCTGTTTAAACATTACCTCACTGAAAAAGACTTTATTGGTGGATGAAAGACAGCCACATATTCTGGCCTTTAAACCAAGAACTGGATCATAATACTGCTGAAGTTGGAGGACCTGTTTTTTTCAGGTTATGATCAGCAGAAAGTCAATGTTTTATTTCAAGTCAAGAACACACATTTTAAGGACATATATGTTACCTTATGGTTGGACGCTTCTGATTTCATCTGTTCTTTTTCTTGATTAAACAACTTGAGAGAAAGTGAATGATTAGCACCAGTGGAGCAGAGCCAGGTACCAGCAGGGAACAGTCTGTTACAGCTGTATGACAGAGGGAAAATGGGTTGTTAGCATCCGTGTCACAGAGGTCAGTGGGGATTGAAATCATCATCATCAGTGCTCTTCTAGAATAGGACCATTAACATCCATAAGTCTTACAAAGATTCATCTCTATGTATGATCTACACCATCCACTATACTAAATACCCTTGTGGAAAATATGTGTATGAGATCATACAGCCTCCATGCATCAGAAAGGATCTGACAGATACAGTTAGTAAAGGACAGGAGAATATTTTTCAAAAATAACCACTAACCTATCAGTCTTGATCCACAGGGAGACTGCAAAAGACCTTCACAAGAAGAACCTGGGGATTAAAAGTCATAAATCCAATGAGTACTAAAATGTATGAACTCAAGATACACACCAGTTTTACAGCTTACTCTTTTTCTCCTTCCAATCCAGAGTCAGTTTCATGCTTCTCATCAGTACAGGCAAAATTTAAAGTTATTATCCCAACATAAGGAGTCAGGTCCAGAGCAGAGAGATTCTGCTCTGGCTGTGGGAAGAGAAGTGAATAGAAAGTCAAACCTGGGACAGAGAGTTAATGTGCAGTCAAAGAAGCATCTGCAAATAAAGTCATGTGTAGCCTAGGATGTATCAGCAAGTGCAACCAAGATGTCAGGAGAAGTGATTGTTTCCCTCTATCTGACACTTGTGAGACTGCATCTGGAGTATCGTCTCCAGTTTTGGATTCCAAAGTGCAAGAAAAACGCTTCTGCAGTGAGTCATGTGGAGGGCCATCAATGTCAGGGGGTGGCGTACAGACTTACAAAGAGAAGTTGGAAGCAATGGATTTGTCCAGCTGAAAGAAGTCTAAAAGTTAATCTTTCTGCTTCTTCAGCTACCTGACTGGGCTCTTCTCAGAATGAAAAGGTGAAAGGCAATAGACACAAGTTGGAGCATGGGGAATTCTGACTAGAAATAAGGAAGAACTTTTTCACCATGAGAGTGGTCAAACAGTGGAAGAGGTTGCTCAGTGGTTGTGGGTCTCCATACTTGGAGATAATCAAAACAAGACTGAGCAAGGCTCTGAGAAATCTTAACTAGACTGGCCCTAAGCAGGAGATCGGACTAAATGAACTCCAGAGGTCCTTTCCAACATAAATTGTTCTGTTTCTATGATCCCTAGGAACTCAGGATGGTGCTCTTACCGATAGGAAACGGAAGCACTAAGCTCTCCCTTCACAACAGCAGTAGTAATCACTTTCCATGATTTTACCAAGATCTGTAATAGGCAAAATAGAGCAGCTAGGCTTTAAATAAGTATCTTTTCTGACTTCACAATCTGCTGTTCCAGCCAATGCCATTCTTATTAAACCTCTAAACCAAACCCAATGAGTTGTTTTCACTGAGCTTTAAGTTTGCTGCTATGTCAAATGCCATGAAAAGACAGTGTTTCTGAAAGACTTTGTTCACTTTCAACTAAATCAGCTGCTCAAAACCTTATACCTCTTGCTTTTTAGACCTTTATGATCTTAATGATATTTCTGCTATTTAAAATAATAATAATTGAATCAGGGAATTATTATCTGCTTTCTTTTGCAAAAATCTATAGTACATGTAGGTACATATATAGAATCATAGAATGGTTTGGTTTGGAAGGGACCTTAAAGATCATCTAGGCCCAACCCACCTGTCACGAGCAGGGACACCTTCCATTAGACCAGGTTACTCAAAGCCCCATCCAGCCTGGCCTTGAACACCTCCAGGGACGGGGCCTCCACAGCTTCCCTGGGCAACCTGTTCCAGTGTCTCACCACCCTCACAGAAAAGAATTTCTTCCTAATATCTAACCTAAATCTACCCTCTTCCAGTTTAAAACTGTTACCCCTCATCCTATCGCTACACTCTCTGATAAAGAGTCCCTCCCCATCATTCCTGTAGTCCCCCTTTAAGTACTGGAAGGCATCTATAAGATCTCCCTGGAGCTTTCTCTTCTCCAGGCAGAACAACCCCAACTCTCTCAGCCTGTCCTCATAGCAGAGGTGCTCCAGCCCTCTGATCATCTTCATGGCTCTCCTCTGGACCGGCTCCAACAGGTCTGTGTCCTTCTTAAGTTGGGGGCCCCAGACCTGGACGCAGTATTGCAGGTGGGGTCTCACCAGAGTGGAGCAGAGGGGGAATTACCTCCCTCGACCTGCTGGCCACGCTTCTTTTGATGCAGCCCAGGATATGATTGGCTTTGTGGCCTGCATAGATATACCTATTTGTAGATATATATTTGTAAATGTGCCTATTTGTAAAACATTTTCAAGGCTTGAGATGGAAAGTGCTAAATAGATTTAAAGTATTTCAGCTACTGTTGAGTTAATATTTGTAAATCTGACAGTGTCCAAGCAAAAGATCATCCACTTAAAAACCAGTGTGCAACTTACACATTCTTTTATTATTGTTTTTATAGCATTTTATCTAAAAATGCACAGCATAATAAGCCTTAGGTTATACTTATGACCAATCCACCTAAGATATTGTTATTAATATATTCAAATCTAAAATGAAATGAAACAGCATAATAAGACATTCCACAAAGAGTGGATGAAAGAAAGAGACAAAGTATTGCCAGAGAAATAGCAGTAGAAATGGAATCACGGAATCATGGAATTTTCAGAGTTGGAAGGGACCTCTAGAGAGCATCTAGTCCAACTCCCCTGCTAAAGCAGGATTGCCTAGAGCACATTACTCAGGACTGCATCCAGGCGGGTCTGGAAAATCTCCAGAGAAGGGGACTCCACAACCTCCCTGGGCAGTCTGTTCCAGTGTTCTGTCACCCTCACCATAAAGAAGTTTTTTCTTGTGTTTGAATGGAACTTCCGATGTTCCAACTTGTGCCCATTGCCCCTCGTCCTGTCACTGGGAACCACTGAAAAGAGTCTGCCTCCATCCTCCTTCAACCCACCCTTTAGGTACTTAGAAGCAAGAGTAAGGTCTCCCCTCAGCCTTCTCTTCTCCAGGCTAAAGAGTCCCAGCTCTCTCAGCCTTTCCTCATAAGGGAGATGCTCCAATCCCCCAGTCATCTTTGTTGCCCTGTGCTGGACTCTCTCCAGTAGTTCCCTGTCCAGCTTGAGCTGGGGAGCCCAGAACTGGACACAGTATTCCAGCTGTGGCCTCACCAGTGCCGAGTAGAGGGGGAGAATGACCTCCCTCGACCTACTGGCCACACTCTTCCCTATGCAGCCCAGGATTCCATTGGCCTTCCTGGCGACAAGGGCACATTGCTGGCTCATGGATAATTTACTGTTTACCAGGACCCCCAGATCCTTGTCCTCAGAGCTGCTTTCCAGCAGGTCCACCCCTAGCCTATATTGGTTACAGTATGCTACATTCTAAAAGAACAAGCAGATAACACTTAGATTAAGTAGTTCCTGGTTATTCACAGGTTTCACAGCAAATACTTGTTTCACAGGTTTTTATACTGGATCAGTATTTCACCATAACGTGTCTGGTGGTGATGTTACTACTAGTAACATTTGGATATTTTTGTATTAGTTTTTGAACATTTCAGCTGCTGAGTTCTGTGTGAAGTGCAACCTACGTAGTGAACAGTCTGGGAGAGGTGCCAACAATAAATTGCAATAATCCAACCTTGTTGTTATAAAGGCATGAATCAAAAGCTCAGCATCTTGCTGACACAGCAATCGTCTTAACCTTGTTATACTCCTGAGATGGTAATATGAAGTCTTATCAATATTGTTGATATGGCTCTCTAAGGAAAGCTGAGGGTCAAAAATGACTGGAATTTATCATGAAGAGCATTTCTTTGCAGGATGTCCAGCAACAGTGCTGTGATTTCATATTAAATTGTCACAGAAATGAGAGAGATATAGCTGCCTGCCTGTGGAAGCACAGCAGGATGAAGGCAGCAGCCAAAAAATTATATAAAACCCAGTGAAATGAAATAAAAGCTGGTATTTACATTTTCACTGATGATTATCTGATTTTAAGGTTGCCCTGTAGGTCTTTACAGACCAAATAGAGTTCTCTAGTCTGCTCCACATTCTCTGAAATTAAAAGTTTCCAGGAAGCCCATATCTGGGTTTTTACAGTTAACTCACAATAACAGTTGAGGGACGAGTTTGTGTTTGTTTCTTAAGAAATAGTCTGTGATAAAATCAAATCAGACGAACCTATGCAATTCCAAGTAACAGACTCATATCCAGTTGAAGATTAAATACTTCGTAATTTATATTTTGTTTTTGTTAGTATAGTAGTCTTTTTGTATTTAAATTTTGTAAGGCATCGCTACTGTGGTCCAGTAAATAGTATTTTTCCAATATTATTAAAAGACTGACTTGACTTTGTATTAACTCACCACTTCAGGCCTGGTGTGGGCTTGTCTTAGAAGGAACTGATTTTATGTTGTTTTCTCTGTGATAACAATCATCTAGGGGTGAGGTGACTGTTGACTACTTTCTTCTGTTTTAGCTCTCTGTATGGTAAATATCTAAAAATCCTATATAGGCACATGGAAACAAACATTAGGACTTTAGGGCTGGTGGAGGCTATTGCATAACTTTAATAATGTACTAGTATGATATGGAAACTAACTGGGAAGCAGTGAGTAAAGTGTAAGATGACTACATTACAAAAACCTAAAAATAACCTCAAGTCTACCTAAGGTTTGGAGTAGTGGAACTAAAAATAACTTTTTCATGCCAATTAGTGTCATTAAGTTTCTTGGTGAAGAACTAAACATGCTGATGACTTTTAATACCTACCCTTCCCGTCCTGCCATACAAATTCTTCCTGAGGAAGGTTGAAGGTGTGAGCCTTAGGATGCAGAAGGATGTTGGACGGGTGAGCATAGCACTAGAGAAAATACTAGGAAGTTCATGTATATCAATTTTAATTGTATTATCAATGAGGCTTCTCTGTAATTTGATAATTTGAACTATGAGCACTAGGATTGCTGTAATTGGACTAATAACTGTTTGTTTTGTTTTGATTAGACTAATAAGACTTCCATTAGCCTAATGATAAATACTTAAATCATCATATAAGGTGTTCTCATATTAGGATTTTGCAAGTAATATATTCTAATATATTCTAATATTGTAGTGTTGATTCAACAAAAATATTCTGATTGTTCTTTGTTTGATGTTTCTGGACTTCCCGATTTCTGATAAAGTTTGGATTTACCTAGATGTCTCTTACCATATATATTCAAGTAATTGATTCTATAGACAGAAGAATATAAAAAAATCTGGAGAGGCAAATATCTTTAGAGGCAGGAGAACCTGTTTCCAACTTTTCTGGTCAAGAAAATGGAAGATGGAAAATTAGTTTCAGGCAAACTTTTCCAAGTTGAGTCACCATCTCTGGAGGTATTTAAAGGACACGTAGACATGGTGCTTCGGGACATGGTTTAGCGGTGAACTTGGCAGTGGTTAACGGCTGGACTCAATGGTCTTAAAGGTCTTTTCCAACCTAAATAATTCTATGATTCTAAGTTTCTGTAACAGGTGGTGGGTTGAAGATACCATTTTGATATGAGATGTACAAACATACCCTTTTTCAGGCAGGCAAATTTCATTGTAGTTACTTTGAAAGCAAAATCTCCTTGATAATAATTTTCTCCAACTGCCAAGGGGGGAAAAACATTGATGAAGAAACCTTGCTGTATGATTGGAAATTTATTTTTAAAATGATAAAGTATCATTGTTGGAACAGACCGAATGGGTTTGTGCTAAAACAGATCCAACTGCCAATGATTCACAAGGTAAGAGAGTAGATGGGCACGTTATTTTTTTGAAATAACCTTAGAGCTATGCATTTGCTGTTTGCCTTCTTACATCGCCATAGGATTGGGTAAGAACTTGAAGACTAGGGAGTCTATCATCTTTGCTCAGGTTCCTCTTAATCTGTGTGGCAGCAGGAGCAAATGGGAGCCAGGCAATTCTTAGCTCAATTTCTTCAGTTACTTCATTAAACCTTCCAAACTTTATGATTCTCTGAGACATGGCTGCCTTGAATGATAACAAATTGTCTGGAGCGAATATTTATGTTTACAGAATCACAATCCCTTCCAATGACCTCAATTCTTTTGGGGTTCAACGCACAATAGAGTCAAAGCCTCGAAGCTCCCAGTAATGGCTATTCCATGATACATTAGTTTCTGTTGGAGGTGAGACACTGGGTGACATCTCTATTAGAAAGTGACTGGATATTTCTATTTATGGAATGAGGAGCTGTTTAATCTGCTTTTAGTTTTCTATAAAAACACTAGCATTGCAGGAGGTCTGGTAGAAATTCCTTTCTTTAGCGACAGTCTAGCATGATCTCACCAGACTTGGAGACATGCTCCAGACAAGACAGATTCATCCAGGTTCTGCAGCAGACAAGCAATGTGGAAACTAGTGAAGAAAAAATGATGCTGGCAAGACACCAGGTCCTGGCACTGATCTTGGCACAGACATAGATAGCTCTTTCAACTTATACTGTAAAGACCTTTGGCCAAGAGACATGTTGATTGTAAACAGAAATCATTTGAGAATGACACAACTTCTTTCAAGAAAAAGGTTCAGAAGTCATTTAGGATAACATCAGAGCACATTATTTTAATGAAAAGGCATCATGTTTTCCACATCAAATAGCCACATTCATGTTCCCCTGAGATGTGGTCTAAGGTTTTCAATATGAAGTTGAAAGTACTGTCAGTTTTCTTCATATACAGAAGAATAAATTGTGCTCCTCCATGGTATGGGGATCAGAAGTGTACAAAAAGGTATTTGTTAAAATCTTTCCAACCACTGGCTACAATAATAATTTTTTCCAAAGGATACTCAGCTTGAACACTACTGAGTGTCTTCCTGAGGTCTTCTCAGGATGGGAAAGATGTAGGAAGAATTTGGCTGACTCAGAAGAATTTGCTTCATGACAAGTGCTACCCGCTTCTGGGCCATGTTATGAGAAAGCCACCGGATCTCTATAGAGGGAAGGAGATGACTTTGTATTTTGCCAAAGAAAAAGCCTCCTTCAGGGTAATTTTTCTTACTACAGATGTCCTTCACCTCTGCCTCACTGAACTAATTTAGTCCACAGACAGCAGAACTCCTTGCTAACAAGAGAGAGCTTTTCACAGTCAGAAACTGAGTTATGAAAGAAATGAACTTGAGCTCAGGCAGCAAAACCAAGATTTCAACTGCTGTTGGAAACCACACTATAGAGAGGTCTACAAGAAAGACTTAATCTATGTGGAAATAAAGTTCTTTCAGAGATTTCTTTTTTGAAAAAAGAACATAGTTTTGCACTGGATACAAAAGAGGTTATAAAGAATTTGTTCAATCTCACTTCCTAGGGAACCTGTGAAATATTCTTGTTTATCCTTTGATTTGAATTGCAATGTGATACTGGTTATAGATACATTTATAAGACTGTTTTTAAAGGAATAGTCTATCTGTAATCTTCTGTTCTTAATTAGGTACTGTTTATCATGTCTTTGTGTGTTTTGGTGAATAGAAATGGACCTAAGCATATGTTTCAGAACTTTGTTAAACTGTAAACTGCCCTATTTCTTGGTTAGCTGTTGTTAAATAATATGAAAAGTTTCTTGAACAAAGCCTAAAGAAGCAATGTTCACCTACATAAGCAAGCCAGAGTGAATAATGAAATGAGTTCTTTAACTATTTTCAGCTTTTCGGAAAAAAATCACAACTGGGTACAATTGGCAGGGAAAGAGTTGCACTCCATAGATCAGAAGGACCAAAGAACTTTTTTTAAAAACAAAACAAAACAAAACAAAACAAACACCTTTTTTCCCCAGGGACGATGGGACATGCACACATGGGGAAAAAATGGATCATCTCTCATCTTTGAAAAGGCAATTTGTTGAGCTAAGCTAACGGTTGGATAAAGTTGAGAATTATGCATTGCAGCTACTTACTTTGAATCCAGCCTACAGATACAGGTTTCAGCTCAGAAGAAAGTAATTTTATAATTTTCTTCATAATCATAAACATTGGTACAAAAAATACACAACTATTTTCATCAGTCCTTTCTAGGATCAATAAAACATATGTATTCAATGCTTCAATACTTTCATTGGATTTTTTCATGTTGTATCTTCTATACCGCTAATAGTGGTATAGAAGTAAATAGCAATTTTGCAGCCCGGTATTTCTTTTAATTTGTCCTGGGAACTGGGAGAAGAGGGAGAATAGAATGACAATGCAGAGCAACCTATGTTCTAAATATAACTTTTTTTCATCCTTATTATTAAGACATGTTTGCAACTTATAACTGATTTTGGATGAAAAGGGGTAAAATCTAAGATCTGTTAGATTCCGTGATGCCAGTAAATAGCCTGCCAATTCCCACTCAGTGAATGTGTTATAGCAGCACAATGTCCCCAGATGCTGGCTGGAAAGTCAAACTACAATTACTTACCAAGCAGAGAAACTACTGAGATACAGTGTAGCATTCTCTTTGATTTTTGCAGTAAATTACTAAAGATCACAATAGAAGTAGAGCCCTGTTAGTAACAAAGCTATCCAAGGACTGCATATAATCCTTTCTGTCTCTCCTTCTGGAAGATGTTTTTCATATTTATTTTGACTTTTATAACATTGCGTATAAAACAGTATCCCTTCTAAAGTAGTATTCCAACAGTTATCTCTTTCCAGTAAAACCAGGCTTCCCTAAAGATATTAACAACTGTAAAGACTGTAAGCAAGAAGTCTGTTCTGCACACGCATGGATTGTAGACTATCTTGGCTTTTATAGGGAACAGAAGACCTAGTAGTGTGTATTGAGCTAATTAGGTCCCCAGGGTCTCCCGGTACTGACTGAATGATGTCTCAGTATCTAGGGTCTCTTTCTCATCTGGAAACTATGGAACAAGGCAAGCACTGAAAATCATTGCTGGATTTTCTTTAAATTTCCCGATGGGTTTAATAAGTCTGTGCTACCGTGCTAAACTTCTAATTAAGCTGATATATATTTTTCAAATATTTGTACAGTATTTTTCTTTCCATGAAAATATTCTGCAGTGACTCTTCATTTGAAAAAGATATTCACAGCAGGCCCACAGTATTGCAGTAGGATCAGATGGGATAATGAAGGGAATACATACCCTTGGAAAGATCTGGTAACACTGTGGATTTCTGCAGAAGAAGGCAAAACAATGTTAGGTGAAACTCAGTGTAATTTACTTACTAGCACACAATCCACCTGAATAGCTCATTTAAGAGCCTGCAGAGTGCTTAGACACATTTGGTAAACAGAACTTGATGCTTAAGACTTTTTTCCTCCTGCCTTTGATCAAGTATATTGGCCTCAAGAAGAAATCTGTGGGCTTTCTTCTCTGATCTAATTTAGTGAAGGGAGAACTCCCATTGTCCTTTTATTCTTAAATTTAAATCTACATCTTTACTTTCCAGATGGTCTTGGGCTTTAGCACTTGGAAGATTTCAGTATCTCAGAAGACGTCTTAGGAGACGTGCTTTTGGCCCATTGAAAGCCCTCTCCGCATCTTCCCACCTGCCCCTCACCAGGAGACTCCTGTGGCTCTTGTCCTGCCCAGCTGTTCCTTTCCCTCTTGCTGCACAGTGCAGGGAGGAGAGGGGGTATGTGAGACGTGTTCCCTCTCACTTGTTCATAACCTTCTTTTCAATGTAGAAAGAAGCCCCTTTGCTACTAATTGTTTTGAGATCACTGCAAGGAGAACCAGGGCTGACGGGTTGTTTCCCTCACCCATCGTGTGCTATCCTGCAGAATCTGCAAGTAACCTCTGCTTGGGCAAGGCAGCTTTACCTTCTGCAGACCTGCCTTTCAGATGATGTAAAGGTACATAGCTCCCTTAAAATTAATTAAATTTAAATTGACTTACACAACTGAGAATTTGGCTGCCTGCTGAATTTGCAATGAGTCCCTCGCTTTCGTGTGACTCTAATGGATGCCCATGATCTAATAAGTAGCTGCTCTTTGTACAGCAGTTTGGAGGGAAGAGCCTCCTCTGAAAAGCATCTCCTGCTGTCAGGCTCCAGAGGTGACTACCGGCAGCGGAGCCAGCCCTCCCCGTCGCCCCTGAGTGTCTCTGTCTCCCTCACGGCTCCTGTTGCTGGCTCAGCAGAGCCCCGGAGCTGTGCCAGCCGGCAAGGGGAGAGGAAAGCTGGAGACGGGCAGGAGGAGTTGTCAACCCTTCCCAGAGGGGACAGACAACACCAATAATCAAAAGCACTGAGAGGTTATATGGGTAGATGCACCTTCTCCTTTTCTTCCAGGCAGCAATTAACTAGATAGTTACAGTCTTTCCCAGAATTACAGGGTTTCCTCTGTGGATTCAGGAAGCAGAAGATGGGGACCAATAACTAGAAGATGTTTCTCATCCTACATAAAATAGAGCTGTTATCTGTGTTCATTTTTACCAGTTTGCTGGTGTAGTAAATGCGTGCTCAGTGCTGAAGACAGAGCAGAATATGGCTCTGAAGGAGAAATTGATTTGACGGTGCTCTGACTGGATTTTGGCAGTAGAGACCTTGGTGCGTCATTGCCAATTTCTCTATGTTGCTTTGCAGTAAGTGACACTTCCTCCAGCTCATCTCTGGTTAAAATTCACTGACGCTTCCAAAGAAAGCTTTCCAAAGATCAGCGCTGCACTTTGCATTGCAGACTTTGTGAGAAACGTCCCTGCGCATATTGGTGGAACAGCTGAGCCCTACATGGCAGAACATTTAAGTGTGCAGTTATAGACATGTTTAAGTGTATTTCCAAATGCTTTGATGAATCTGGCCCATTGTTTGATCCTAAGGGCTGCTGAAGGAAATGAGTCATCCAAGCCTTGTCTTTGGCTGGAAACTATTTGGTGAAATTTTGTTTTTCTGAATAGATGTAGAAAGCTAGGAAAGCACTGGTACGGTCTGAGTATTCAAACCTCAGAGGGTAGGATTTGACCTGTAACACGCAGACTTGTACTTCTCTGTCATAAGAACCAAAAAAAATCCAGTTATTGAACTGCTGTTTTGGGGAGGTAAACAAGCTACATGGATTTGGGGAATACAGTGCATGCCTGTAAGTACATTTGTTTGTTTTCTCTTAAGAAAGGAGTATTCTGCCAACAATAAAGCTGTTAAGAATAAACTTTGATTCTTGCAGTTTTCCTTTACTGTACCCATACTAGGATATTATAAAATGCTAGAGACCCTATGGAAATAGTCACAATTGTTTGTTTTTACTTATTATTACATCCAAATCTACTGCATGGTAGAGATTATGATGGCTTTTTGCATTCCCTCAAGAATCTCAGACAACAATCCAATCCCACTCCAATCTACCACGATACTGTTACTAAATAATATATAAAAGGTCATTTCTACAATTCTTTTAAATTTCTTTCTCATTTCTGTTTTCAAAGAATCAACAGGAGAAAGAAAGGGATTAGGATTCAAAAGAATTTGAATTTTTTTCCCTACTTTTTTTGAGTGGGGTTTTTTTCCTTTTTATGGTGGTGTAAGACTCATTCCATTATGATGGATTCAATAGGGTTTCTATGTGTTTAAAGCTAAAGATATACAGAAATATTCTGCCATTTTAGGAAGTTATTGTAGGACCCTATCTTGCTCGTAGGCATTCTTGAATTATTTATTGTAAATAATTTATTTAAAGTATTTTTTCCTGTTCACATCATATTAACTGACATACAGAAAACGGAACAATCTCATACCTCTGCAAATGAATAAAAATAAAGATACGCCAAAAGGTAAAAGTTTCCAATCCTGGGAAAGAAACATTGGGTATTATACGGTGCCTACATTTCTCTGTTGTATTGTCTCTGTCTGGGAGCTAGGATGATAAGTAAACTTAATGTCAGCTCTACTGTACCCCTGGAATCCCTACGTGATTTAAATATTTTCTGTACCGCTTCAGAATTTAGCTAGCAGCTAAATACTATGCAATCGAGAATTAAACGATATACTTGCACATGGAAAAAAACCCGCAAGTACTTCTGCAACAAAGAATTGTGAACTTTCTTTTCTGAGCACTCCGAGCAGCTAAAGTAGGAGTGATAGCTTATACTCTAGGCTTTGGCACCAGAATATTTCATATTTAATTTCCTGAAACACGTATTCCCGCTCTTGGCTGCTTAGACTGACAACAAAATGATGTACAAAGGCCTTGGATATAATATACTGCTCCCATAGTCCTGGAATGGTCTCTGCAGGCTCCAGGTAAGTGCCGAAACCTGCCAGGATATCAGCTATACCACAATTAATTTATTCCATATTGCTCGCTTTAATGATCTTTCAGCAGTACCAAACTGATTTCATTTCTACAGCTACTGTTCTTCCCTATCTCGTCTTCATTCTCCCTCTCAGCTTGAATTAAATAAGAGAGATGAGAGATTTATTTTTGATAGCTCATTGTTACAAAGGAGATAGCTCTGTGGCATTGTATAATATAAAAATCTTCATTACACAGATATGTTTGAGTGCATTCTTCTTGAAAGGAAGCCATGTAGTTGAATTAACTCTTAGTATACTCAACACATAAAGCATTGCTTTGATTGTGGTACAGCTCAGTAAGTACTGCTGAATTGCAACAGGGAGGCAAAAGTTGCCAGCACTTACAAAAAGGTAGCAGACTATACGTTTGCTTCCCATAGTCATCCTAATACACTGTAATAAAACTCAGCAATCCCAGTTCTGATTTATATTTGAGTGACCACACAGTTGTACAAAGACATTTCAATACGCCATCACTTGACCGCACATTGAATTCACATTGAGAATGCTTGTGTATTGTGTCCTACAGAGCTTTTGACTCAGAGGTGCCACAAACTCACCGCTAGACCATTAAAGCTGCTGGATCTTTTCTGATGCCATCTTCAAAGAAAGATAAAGTGCTTTTGGAAAGCTGTAGGGAGTAATTGCTTTTTGGCATATTAGATGGATTGAGACAGCTAGGGAGTTGTATTTCTCTGGAGATAATATTATGATTTAGTTGTGTGTATACATCCAAACTCTAATTAATATTCTATTCTGTACAATCAATAAGGAAGGTACCCTGTGTACGTTCTGTTCATTACACTGAAACACTAATAGCTTTGGGCTAACTTGCACCCAGCAGAGCAGAGATACACACAAGGATGGGAGAACTCCAGGAAGCAAGAGCCAGGAACAGGCATAACTAAAAGTCGTGCTTTGCCCCAGCTGCATAGATTGCTGTGCTCATCCCACTGACGGCAACAGGTGGGAAATGGCTTATTCCTTTTCATATTGAGCAAAGGAGATGGAAACACACACTGCACTCTCATTGCTGAAACCGTAGTCCCGATCTCCCATTTTGGTCTACAGGAGGCATCGTACCTGTGCTCTGCCCCGGGTGCTCCTGGTGGGTTAGCATGGTACTTCAAAACTCCCATACAATCCTTTAATTGGTTTTAATTGGAGTAAAAACTTCCTGATCACTTGCTTCTTTTATTATAATTATTTATATTATCCCAGTGGCCAGAAGCTCATTGAAGGGGCTATGTAAGTAAAGGATATAAGGTTATAATGATAGATCTTATTTCAAATAGTTTGCAGTTGAAATGCAACACAAGATTCAGATGATGTGGATAGAAGGGTGCAGGATGAAACAAAAAGCTGATGTCAGCCAGGCTGTTGTCCATTTTTATTTCTAAATAGTACAGTAAGAGAAATTTTAAGGAGAATTTGAGAAAAACAAGAAACATCTTCATGGATAGCTTTCCACATGTGAAGAGAAACATGTAAAATTCCAGAAGTATCTGTTCCAAAATGTGATAGAACTGTCAGATGGTGGGGAAGACAATGCTGTTATTTCAAACCAGAGTTGATAGGGTGAGTGTACAGCAAAAAGGGCTTTGACAGTGAAAACTATCAGTTTGTATTTGACATGAAGAAGGAGCAACTAATAGCAGGACACAAAGGGAGAGATGACTTTATTAATCATCTTTGGAGCAGCATTGCTCCACATACTGTTAAGAGAATATGGGCTGTATGACAAGGTGGGTGGCTGCATAGAAAAGACTGATCTTAGAGATGAAAGAATGTGTAAAGTTTATAGTCTGAAAGCTAGAACTGTCAGTGAAGCCTGAGTCAAAGACTGTAGACCTGGATGACAGGCAGAAGGATAGACTTGTGCAACAGATCTGAAAAATTAAGACAGCAAAACTGAAGAAGGAGAAAATGAACTCATCGGATCTCAGAATTTCTCCCACAGATATTTCCTAAAATAGGAGTAGGAATTGAGGAAGTAGTGTCAAAGGTGAGCCACATCTAAAACTACAAAATGAAATATTGTATTAGGCAAGATAAGCAAAAGAGTCAAGGAGAAGACATAAAGCGCAAAGAGAATCAAGAACTCCATCAGGGAGAGGAGAGGAGAGGAGAGGAGAGGAGAGGAGAGGAGAGGAGAGGAGAGGAGGAAACTTGGAGATCAGGAAACATAATGTGGCAAGGCATGATGGGGGGGCTGGTGTGGTGAATAGGAGTGTTTCAGGCTGAATGATGGGATTAGACTGAGAGAAATGGAGTTATAAGATGAAATGGATTATTGACTGAATTCACCAAGGGTAGTACTGAAGGAAGGTTTTGACTCCTATCCCAAGGATGATTTAAAATTGTTTTTAATCCAAAATTGATTTAAGTATAAAATGCATATGCACTCCAGGCATCTTTATCAGGAACTCAGTTTCTCAGTTTGACTTTAGTCATACTGACCGCTCCTTTTTCTCCTTCTGACCTCTTGCTTTTTGAAAAATTGGGTTTTAGCAAAAGAAGTGGAGATGGTACTTATTCGGCCAATTAGTTGAAAGCCCAGAATTCATATCTCCATAGTTTGCTGCACTAGAGGTGTTGGCCTCTGATCCTCCCACAGTTCTTTTCAAAGTTTGCGAGGAAATTCAGTGATCCTGCCTAGGCTTGGATCATATTTGAACTTTAGACATTACTATTCCCAGAATAAGTATTTCTGTACACGGGTCTACAAATGAAGTTAGGCAAAGCCCAGCAAAGTTTGGGACTAAACAGAACAGTATCTAAATAACTTACCTGCCTGGAGAATGTGGCAGTCCCAGAAAGCAGGCAAGGAGATAGAGGACACAGATGGCTAAGACTGTTTCCCACTCACGGTATTTGATGTGCAATTCTGTCCAAGTGCTTGTGATACTCAGTTATTCACCAGTGAGGCTATTTCACATGTGATCTCAGATTGTTTTGCGTGACTCATCATTTTAAAAAGTTGTGAAGTGGCATTTTGAAAGTTTCTGATTCATGTATTTTCATAGTTTTAATTATTTAAACAGAGGAAGAAAAGGATCATTGTCATTGAACTGCACAAGCTAAGAAAGTAATGCAATGTAATTAAACTTTATAGCTTATAATATAAGTAAATTGCTTGTACAGAGCAGGAAGATTTTTTTCCCCTCTATTATTATGAACATTAAATACTGGCTGCTGCCCAAGAAAAGATAATAAGCAAGATGGGACAGTGACTTTATCTGGTATGTCAAATTCAGGTTTCCTTTGAAGGAGGGAGCTCTAATCTGTGTCTCACATCTCCCATAAATACAACGAGCTGTATATTTAAGCACTGAGCTCTTATTTTTCTCTCCTTGTGTCTACAACATGGCATCCTTTTGACGTTTTGTCTAAATACTTAAATCAAAATGGTTGTTACTACGTATCTGGTACACCCTGCAGCACAGAGGGAGGTACATTTTTTTCTGATGTGATAAAGCTGTTAAAGAATCTCTTTTTAGTTTAAATGTATTTAGCCATATGGTATATCAAATAAAGTTTTAAAAATGCCTTGAGTCTTTACCCAAGTGAACATAAAACAAGATACTCAGTAAACTGACAGATCAGGTATATATATAAATAGACCAGCTAAAACCATGGTAGGTAATTTTTTTCTGAAGACTATCTACATGAATGGGATTTTTGTCTCACTCCTGGGAAAACTGAAGTAGCTAAGATGCTTTAATGCATTCTTAAACCTATCTCAGTTCATTTTTTAAACTGATATTGTGATTTTCCTTTTGACACTTCATTTTTATTGTCTTACAGTTATCCACATTATCTTTCCTGATAGTGACTATCAGTTCATACTCAGTTATACTATGATCTTCATTGCTTCATATTCTTTAGATTATAGCTACAAAGGAAAGTACTGATTGCTTTAACTTCCTTTTTTTTTTTTTTGGATGACTTCTTCATCTCTAAATATTTTAAACTCAGAGATGAAAGTATGAAAAAACATAGTCCTAACCTGCATGTAGATTATTGACATGCAATATATTATTGCATACTTGGCAGTACTTCAATTTACATGGTTTAAAAGTATAGATCAGATATGACTGGTGCCTATAATAGCTTTCCTTCCTCTTGTAAGCTCTTCTGATTATGTTAGTCCAAATCCAAAGACTGATATATTCTTTAGTTCTCTTTAAAAATACAGCAAATTCATGAGTAGAAATAGGATAAATTTTTTGCCCTAATTTATTTGACCTTCATCCTCCAACTACCAGATCCTTTCTTACTTCCTTCCATAGGCTGCCTGCTCCATGGGTAGCTATCTTGAACAGGAGCAGTGTCATAGAAGTTTCTGCTCCCACAGAGGCACTGTGTGGACTCTTAGAATCACCTTTCTTCCTACCTCCCTCTCCAGTGCAATGACAGATATCATTATTTTTAGCAAAAAGTAATAACTTGTGCCAAATATTTGTTTTTGTTTGTTTGTTTGTTTGTTTGTTTGTTTCACAATGGACTGAAGGACAAGCTAGGGCTGCTCATAGACAAGTAAGCTGGATTTTGACAGCTCTGAACCCCTATGCTGGAAGTTAATCAATCTAGTTACAAAACATCCTCAGAAGGGATCTCTGCAGAAATGGAAGAGGCTCTGCTGCTCATAATACCTGGTCATTATGTCTTTGGATATCTAAAGTACAAAAAGTTTGGCCTGATTTATGTCCTGGGTAGTTTGTCTTTTTCACTGAATGCAGTAAAACAAATTTCCTGTGAAGTCTTAATATCAGCCACTTGAACTAGAGTGTTGCAAACTGATCCACTTTTGCAATGCCAAAACATGTAATGCCAAAATAGCTGACCTAGTTTACTGAAGTAGAAAAAGAAATAAACCACCTTTTATTCTGAGATCACAGCTGAACATGAACCTATTTGTGAAACTGAGCCTATGTGTATGTATTTACTTGTTCCTGTGTAGAACTCAATTCTCATTCCCACTATTTGTTAAAGCAATAGTTATGAAGTTTATCTATCTGTTTATCTTTCAAGGCAGAAGGCCCTTGTGGGGGAACGTAGATAATTATTGGCAGAGGAAAGGAAAGAATTTCTAAATAAAGAAAAACAATGCCCCAGGCTTTATCATGCCATCCTGTCAAAATCTGTTATGCTACAAAGATCTTCAGACGTGTGTGATACTCCTGCCGACAGTGCTGTGTTTATACATGGGCAGATTACTCCCCAGCGTCCTCTGAAGATGATAGTGACAACATGGAATGAACTGACTTTTCTCGGCATTTGTTTAAGCCTCAGTCAATGTTACATTCCATCTTTTGAGTTCAATGAATCAAAACTGAATGCTAATAATTATTGTATTTGCAATCCCAGAGGCTTTACAACCCTTGGGACAGAGCAGTAGCATTCAATTAAAGAGGGATGAAACTCAGAGAGCTGCCTTGTTAATTGGCCCAAATATCATGCAGTTAATGAAGTGTTTTTAAGGTTTCTGTAAGCTCATGAGATGTCTGAGAGATATCATTGCTGCAAACTCCATTAAGAAGGGGTGAATCTTTGTCAATACCAATGAAGGCAAATAGTCCAGGTGAAAAGGCTGACACACATTCCCAGCATGGAAATGAACATAGCCTTGATTCTCTTGTTCTGTGTATCTTCACAACTTTTTATATGACCTCTTCTTTGTAAACCTTTTTATATGACCTCTTCTTTGTAAACCTTTTTAATGCAGTGGAAAAAGTGAGTGGCAGTTAAACCTTCCCATGGTAGGGATGAACTAAATGTTTGTGGACCCTCTCACAGTTTCTTATATCCCAGCATCAGATACAGACTATATATCAGTATGAATAACTAAAGAAGATTCTCCAGCTTTGGCCTTTAAAAGACTGGCTGCAACAGCTCAGTCTTGGGGTGATCATTTGCTTTTGAAGAAGGGGAGGAGATGAGATGGCAGATTTGTCAAGGGAGATACAGAAGGACCTGCTTTTAATGAACAGCAGAGCACACCTCATCAAGAGGAAGCTTAAACAAGGGACAAAGATTGAGAAAGGTGGCATCTTTTGTGCTCTTTTCTGCACACTGTTTTTAAAAATGTCCAACAGTACAAAATCAACTACACAACCCCGGTGATAACCATCTACTAATATTATTTCTGTTTTTCTTTGCCAGGTACACTGTATAAGCCTATTTGCTAATATTGGGAATATAACCATCAGTTTAAGTGCAATGGGAAGTGTGTTAAAAAGAGGATTTTTTTAAAAAAAACATTTGGTTAAGGATTTGTGATACAGTAGCAAGAAGTATGAGTTTTAGTACTGGTTTAATCCTCTGGTTTTCCTTGACTAAAGGATGTAATGTGGTCAAAACTTGAGGCTCTGTCATTGCATTTGCATTTGTAGTTTCTATCTGCCCCAGTGTCGTGGTTTGGGCTGGAATGGCCACCCAGGTGAATGACAGATGCTCTCTCTCCCGCCTCTCCTTGAACAGAAGCTAAAAAGTGAAGTTACTGAACAGAAAATTGGTTCTGTTTTACCTCAAATCGGGACACCCTGCTGTGGATTTCTGGTCACCTCACCTTATTTGTGTAGGATTTGTATGTATGAAACAAAACTTATGTGTGAAAGCAGTATTGCTATAAACAAGCAAAACCATCAGACTGATAGGAGATTCCTAATTTTGTAAGCATAATTTTGCAAGCCTAATTTTGCAAGCCTAATTTTGCTCCCATGAAAATCCATTGTAAAATTTACTGCCTTTGCTTAAGGGTAGAGCTAATCCATCACTGAACAATTTTGAAAATCCCATCTCTGGTGCTTTGAAAGCTCATTATACAAGTGAAGGGCAGTATTAATTGCTCATAGTAAAAAACAAAGTTAAAACCAAGCTGTAAGAAAATATGGAATTGCAAAAATATGGAACATGGTCAAAACAGTGTTTAGAAGAAAAGGTGGAACTACTCTGTGAGCCAATGATGCAAGTTCCCAGTTTCTGAGTGAATTAATGGACTATGCCTGGAAAAAGAATAACAATTTAAAAAACAAAACAAAAAACTAAACCTAAAGTCCACCAAAGTCAACCTGCAGGTAATTAAAAGTTTTTTACATAGATTGATTTTTTAAAACAATGTTATTTTGAACTCTGTATCTCTGTGTTTGACGAGCATTCATCTGGAATAATGAAACACTTTGAAATGCAATTAAAATCAATGCCTTTCTTTAACACAAGCCCATTATATACATCACTTGGTTTCTCTTAAAACCACAATACTTTCTGAGGAGCCTCAAACCAGCATCTTCAGGCAATGAACAATGTTTGAAATGTCTTGACAGCAATAACAGAATGACTGGTTTTCTTCCTTCAGGAGAAGATACTTGACCAGTGTGGCAGTTTTTATCTTTTTTCATATTTTATTGTATTTCATTCTAATTATTTTATTTTATTTTGCAGCTCGCTTTATGGCTATTTATTGTATGTTACAGTCTAATTCACAAGCTGCTTAGCTGACTGCTCAGTGTAAATTGTTATTCAATGTCAATAACAGTCTCACTTATTCCAAGAGAATAAGGGTCTATTGTGTAGGTATTTTTTAATTGAATGTGCTCTACCTTGTCCAGTCAGAGCAGCCATTTTTAGGTATTACTTGTTATAGAGGGCAGTCATTATCTGAACTTGGAATTAAATTCAATTTTTAAATTATATGGAAACGTACATTCATGGATAGATACTTTTATATCAGCCCCAAATATGAAGAAAATTCAACAAAGAATGCGAGACTGTGTAGATTGAAGATAAACAGTGCCTGGTAAAGCGAGAATCACTTCCCGCTTCCCCCCCATACCATGTGGCAACCTCTAGTCCACATGGCAAAGACTAATCTATATGGGCACAAACTGTGCAGTTGCATAGCAGAAGAAAATGCTTACATTGCTTAGCTTTAGTGTTTCAGTCAGGCAAACTGTCACCTCATCAAAGTCTTTTACAAAACTGTCAGCATAGCAGTCTGCTTGAATGTGAGTCTTCCAGCCATTTTGGGATCAAATGTGTCCTCCTTTATGCCACGTTGTGTATCATTCCTTCACACTTCATGTTCCTATCGTGTTAGCGCTTGTGATGGACTCTTGACATTTTTGGTTTGCCATGTGGTCTGAAAAGTCATTGCTCTCCTGTTTCCTGGGGGATGCTGAGACCTTCCTCCTGCAAATCTTTCTGTTTAATGCTTGAACTACATTCATTGAAAGAGAGAGGCTAAGTTCCAGAAGTCCACTAGCCCTTAGCTTAGGAGGTCAATATAGTATGTATCAAAGGGAGAAGGAAGAAATCCCTGGGGACAAATACAGGTTCACCTTCTACAGGAGGACTTTCTTCTTCCTGTCCCATCTAATGCATGCACTTAAAGATGAAATCTGTATCCCAGCTTTTTTTCTTTTCTTTTTTTTTTTTTTTTTT
>VFFE01007609.1:756426-784622 GCA_008921705.1 Burhinus oedicnemus
CCCTTCCTTCTTCTCTCCTTTGGTCCTTCCATCCTTCTGTCTCTAATCCTATTTAATATTATATAATTTTTTATATTTTTTGAACTCCAGGATTCATTCACAGTCAACACCTTTCACTTCCCTCCCAGTTTAGCAATGATCCTTATGTTTCTGCATATCTTGCTTTTTTAGTTTTTGATGGCGTGGTGTCAGAGTAGGACCACTGGGTGGTGGATGGACGTTGGTGGTTGAAGGCTGACTGCAAAAAGATGGAGAGGAATCAAATCTACTTAGCACAAAAGTAGATTTGGGGCCAGGGCTGGCGTACAACAGACAAAGTGTTGTGTAGAAGAGGACATAAAGCAAAATGTAAGAAAAAAAGAAAGGGAAATGTAAGAGAAAAAGAAAGGAGTAGCTAGTCTTCTCTGAAAATGGGAGTAGAAGGGTCTGAAAGCTGAGAAGCTGGCAGGGGAAAACTTTGAAGACATACACATCAAGGTCAATGGGTTGGAAATTCAAAATGAACTGATGGGCAAAAGGGTATGGTATCATGGCCAACACTGCAAGGTCGAGCAATGGCTCAGTGGCAGTAAAGGGAGAGCTTGAAGTGTAGACAAGATAATTTAGATTTAACTGGAAATCTAGGGAGGAAAACATGCATTTTAGCAAGGCCATAAAGAAAAGAAAAGGTGATTTAATGGCAGGTTGCAGGCTAGGGAAGGAGGACAGAAATGAGACCATGGGAAATCAGGAGACATTGCAAATTAAATTAAGCTTATGGAACAGAGAAGCTGTAGGAGGAAATATGGTGTCTCCTATACTGTGATGACTTCACCTGTTGTCATAGCACTGGATTTAAGGATGAGTCACCAGGGATGAATATTACTGTATTAATTTGAAGAGGATAAAATGTTAATACTAATCTTGAATGGACAAACAAAACAAGTTAAAAAATTAGCTGCAAGTACTTTATAGATATGAAATTAAAGGATTTGCTGCAATTGTGTCTTAGGAGAATTGAATAAAGGAAAACAGGAGGTAAATATGACTTTTTAGGGCTTTCTTTTCTCATTTCTGTCTATGTGGATTATGATTGTTGTAGAATGCTGCTTTTCTATTTTTTTTTCCATCTTTTGTAACGATAGCAAAATGAAATGGACTGTTTACCAAATAGAAAGAATCAGCTATCTTTGAAAAGTCAGTCTGCTGTTTCTTTTACTTTACCACAATGATGACAGCAGAGTTGAGCCCAAACAACAAAATCTAAACTCAGACTCACAGCAAAATACCTGCCAACAGGCAAACTCCTCAGATAAAAATGTGGATGCATTCTGATTCCTTGCATAACCTAAGTTTATCTATCCATGATCTTTTATCGTTACGTATGCTTTTGTTATTATTTAGGGAGTTCCCAAAATTGTGTAGGTGCTTTATGGAACAGGTGAGAAGTACAAGGTTCCTCCCCTGAGAAACTGCATCTCAGATTCAGATGTGAAGCGACAAGTAAAGAAGCAAGAAAAGGGGTGTGAGGAGGAGGACGAAGAGCTAACCAACAGAGTCGTCAGGTTTCTTGGCTGCATTTCACCTCCAGGGCCAGCTGGCTAAATTTGCATGAGAGAAGAAAGAGTTCACATCTGTCCTAGACTCAAAACAGAATCACACAGGGATAAACTGTGCATTTTATTTTCTTCCTCTGCTTGGATTTAACATTTTTTTAAAAATGTACTGAGTGTTGATGTTACGTAAGCCTTCCAGAAAGTGCTAACTTGGCTATCAGGGGTTAAAACTAATGTTTGAACTTTTTACTGGCCAGTTCTATTAAATAATGAATTGAGAAAAAACAGAGGTGTTCTCTCCGGTGGGCAGATTACAGGGTGTGTTAAGGTCTAAACGTTAAAAGGTCCCCAACATTAAGAGAACTGCAGCTATGTCAGCTTTGATTTTGAGCTAAGAATGAAGGGAACAGTCACAAAAATACAATTTAATTGTGGGTTTTAAGATAAGGATTTCCTTGGGCATTTAACAGTCAAAGAGGAAGATGTCGGTCCTGGTCGCTATGAAGACCACAGGCTCTTCCATAAGAACAGATAAAAGCAAGTAAGAAGTTTTTATGTTTCCTTATCTTGTCTCAGCTGAGAGAGTTAAATGTAATGGCACTGGAAAAGTGCAGAAAAAAAGACGTGAAGTGAGTGTTTCGGAAAGATGTTTCTGCTCAAAAAAAATATTCTGCCAAAGTGAGATTGCCAATGCTGCATACAGACAAGCTTTATATTAATTATCTGTGTTCATAAAGTAAGAGTGATTACATCAATAAAGGGTGACTCATAGTTAAATGGTGCCTTTCAACCATACGACATCTATTGAGAACAAACACTGTGCTCCAGATTGAAGCCAACTAATGCACTAACAACATAATTACAATGATTGCAGCTGTGACAAGGGGTATGAGTGGCTTTCAACCACAGCATATAACAGCTTACAAGAAATGTATTTCTGTTAGTTAAGTATGTTGCAGTTTTGGTTATGAGAGCAACTAGAATGGAATTGGACCTATTGGCTTAAACTAGACGCTGCAGAAATTGATAAGAGTGGAAGCTATTAAAACTGCAAGAAAAAAAAATCATCGAAAAGCAGGATAGCATTCTGCTATTATTTTTATGATATTGCTGTGCTGCCTGTGAGTGTTCATGTACATACATAGACTGAAAAAAGGATAGTCCCTGTTTTCAGCTGCTCAGCCAGGAGAAAAGAGATGGAGGGATGGGATTCTTTACACTGGACTTGTGAAAGCCTGAGCTAGTGACTCTGGGCTCCCTGTACAGTTACTTGAAATGACCAGACACTTTCAGAGTGTGATTAATTTTACCATATTTTAAACTTCCATTTTTGGGTGGGATTATTTCGGAAGTAGCTGATTTGCTCCACTGAGTAAAGGGAACTAGGATGACATACATACGCACACACACATTGCAAAAGTCTTTATCAGACCAGATGAATTATAAATTTGGGTGAATACAGACAGACAGATGAAGCAGGGCTAACATAAATAAGACTATAAATCCAAGGTAGGAATAGTCACAATACCCCAACATACGATATCCTGTGGGTATCGCAGCAAAAGTGAACTTTGAGAAAGGCAAGACTGGTGAACATTTAAAGATCACTCTTCCCAGAAACAAGGCAACATGTGGGAAGAGGTGAAGAATAGTGTTTTCCTGAAGATTTAGCAACACTGAACATTGCAGGTATCTTGTGAATGGAATTCTGTGTATGAGGTGACAGTCTGTGAAGGGCTTTCAAAGCAGAGGAAAACATGGTGCTATATGGGTTTGCAGAAGGATTGTTGTTCTGTAAACACAAGAGGAAAGTTTATCCTAAAACCCAGCACCCTGAAGTATATGACCACACAGGTCTTTGCAATTTGACATGACCATTGCATAAGCCCTTACCTCTCCCAACACCCAAGACACAAATCCACACCGCCCTCTCTGCAATCCCTGTTTCTGAAGAGACAGTTCACCCACACACTGACATCTTCATCCCACTCCATATACTGCAACATCATTGAGCAGGCGGAATGATAAAAAGGACAGCGTTTATTAAGTAGAACTTTAGGTCGGATATTTTATTAAAGAGCTGGGAAAAGCTTGCATGAATCAAAACATTCTCTTTTGGTAACATTCTGTTCAATTTTCCTAAAAATCTGGGACCTCAGAGTTCAAAGAATACCCCTCTTCCCTCTCTCCTCCCAGCAGCTAACCCCATCAGACCCCAGTCCTCCACCCAGTTGAAGAGAGGTGGGAATGTAGGGTCCCCATAGGCATGCCCTTTCTTGTCATCCCCTCTAAATTAATTTTACACCTTCTAGGTTGAAGATAAATTCCCCTTTCTTTCTCTCTCCACCCTTTATTCTCACATCTGAGTGCAGCGCTGCTCAATCTAAACAGAGCACTGATAGCTTATCTAGCAGCAGAGGCAAAAATTAACTTTGCTATTTAAAGCACTTTCTGGGTTATTACAGTTGGGAACCTTTTTCAATCTTCTGCAAATTACATATCATAACAAGTATTAGCTCTACATATGTTCTATTAAATTAATAATCTTCATTGTGGCCTTAGCTTTTGGCAGGGATGACTACTCACAACCCATTATTACTTACCGACACAGGCTTGAGGAGCGTGTTGTCCAAATCATCTTCTCCCTCCTTTACCCCATCCTGTTACTTTCAGAGATATCTAGCACCAAAACAGGTAGATAAAAAAGCTAAACAGAATTTTAGGTATTGTTTGGAAAAGAACAGAATAAATCGGAAAACAACATTATGAGGCTGCATACATCCAGGATGTCTCTGATGCTTAAGCACTATTTGCAGTTCTCTCCATCATATCTCCAAGGGATGGGGCAGAAATAGAAAAAGTACTAAGAGAGGCAGCAAAAGTCACTAGAAACATGGAAAAACTTCTGTACAGAAGCTGAATAGACAGGGAGTTTTGAGACTGGGGGAAAAAATATCCAAATATCAATAAAATTGAAAATTATACAAAGACAGAATTTATTCAGTAATTACAACAGTGAAAGAAAAAGAGGGCACTGACTGAAATTATTGGGCAGCATGTTTAAAATGAACTGAGGGTATAACTAATGAAAGATTAAATAGAAATTCATTTCCACAAGATGTGGTGTTCAAAGTATAAACATACATAAAAAGATTAGGCAAATTCAAGAGAACAGACTTGTCTGGGTTTATTAGGTATTATGGTCCCAATGGTCTTTCAAGAATCCCCTAGATGATTGATGTCCAGTAAATTGCAGGATTTGCACTGGAAAGGAAGGGATACTTTTTGCATATCCCTGTTTCCCAACCGCTGGTTCGTGCATCAGAACTAAATCAGTTGGCTCATTTCACCTTCACCAGCAGTTTCAGGTGAGCCATCTGGCTTTGCCTTGAACTGAAAATGTTTTGCTTTGAAAACTCAAGTACATTTGGCCCAGCTGAGTTAATTCAAGCAGCTTGTAGACAACTCCATTTTAACTATTTCAGCTTTTTGTAATAAGAAAGTATAAGCGATACTACATTGAATTAAAAAGTTTAAGAATGTGTTCATAGTGATTTGACCAGTTTATAAAGTTTTTAAAATTCATTTTAGTAAGTAGACAAGTCCTGTGAAAACGTGACCTCAACGACATCATTATCATATTTTTTACAGGGTCACCTTTATGTCAAATGCACTAATGAGCTAGAAAGGACATGATCAGAAAAAGCAGTATGGGCAGATTTTATTGGAGCATTCATAAGAATAAGAAAATCTTTCTCTTCCTGTAAGTTTGCTGCTGGGGAAGCTTCAAAGCATAGAATGAAGCATAGCAAAAACTCTTTCAGGAAAGTTTTTGTGTTCCTTGAGAATATAGTAAAACATAATTTTCCCTATAATTTAAATCCATGATCCAGAACTAAAAGAAACATTGACACTTCATTAGTAGCTACCCAAATATGACTATGCCACTAATGCTTTGAAGTCATACTGATGATGAATGATTTTCTATGCTGTCCTTTAATCGTACCTGGCTACATCAAAATTTTGAGTTGGAGTTACACATGGCTAAACTGCATTTGATAAATAGTTTCATTACCTTTGGAGTTACCTGTAAGCAATTATTTTTACTGGAAACAAGTTGACATTGTACTGCTTATGGAGTTTTCATACTTTTACCTGAATTTATAAGCAACATCTTGGCCAAAAAGATTGTAAATGTGATTTTTCCATAATCTCTGCATGGATTAGATCAGGTGCCTGTGTGCCAGAAGAGAATTTAAACCACAGCTGCAATGACAGTCATAATATACAAAAGTGCAGGCATTTAACAGAGGTGAAAAACAAAAATTTTGTCAGACATTGGTTATGTGGCTGTTGCTAATTTGCTGCTTTGGCTCTCAGAGTAATCAAACCTGACCTCAGAGCTCTCATCATCCACAGTCAGGGCGAAATGCTCATGTTGTTAAAGTTCATGGCAAAACTGTTTTTGTGGTCAGGAAAGCCAGCTTTTTGGGATAGTTTTCCATGGAAAGATGAGTCATTCTGAAGATATAGTGGTCTTGCTGTTGCATAGTTTTGTTATCTATAGAGTTCATATATTCAAAATTTATTTCAGCAGTACTCTGTATTTTCTTTTTTCTTACTTTGACTTGTGCTTTATCCTTTTAGAAACACTTACCTGTTGGGAAATAAATCTCACTTTCGTTTGAGGTCACACCGTCATTTGATATTGGTAAATGCAGGAATTGTTCCCGTTCTTTTTCCCCCGTAAATCTCTGCGTTCCTCCTTGTACCATTGCTCTTTAACTAAAAACAACTTGTGTAACAGCAATATGTGTAGAGACTGCACATTTCTGGGTAATCTTGCTGGTACTTTTTACTGGATTGTAGTTCATAAAACTGTTAGCATTTATAAGAGACAGTACAAAACCACTGTTACTGAGGTAGAGTATATGTTTTATGTATTTTATCAGTATCTAATAGAGTTTTCTTACCATGTTTATTCCCTCCCCTCACCGCCTCTTCTGATTCCTGGCCGATACAGGGTGAAATTCCATATAGTCCATCCCAAATAAAACAGACCTCGGATGTTTTATCTGAGTTTTTTTTGAAATCACATAATTTTAAGAAACAGCAGAATTTATGCTAGATCCCCATTATGCAAGTGGTTGTATTTGGACCTATCACTCATACCAAAATAAAGCATGATATATCAAATGCCAATAGCTATGACTCACAATAGCCTGTATTAAGTGAAGGATAAATTTGTTGATATTCCTGCTATGCAAAAACAGCAACAAAAAATACATGGCTTCTTTCAGTTGAACCTCTGGCAGTTCAAAAATTCATTCAGATAAGCTTGATGACATTTGGATCCCTATCTGAAGGTTACACAATTAATTTTTGGATTTAATTATTCGTTAAAATGAGGAACGGAAGTAAGGAAAAGTGAGTATTTTTATATTTAGAAACTGCAGGAGCAGTTTCAGCTACAGCAAGGTGCTGGGAGATGGAAAATGATAACTAATGCTCTTCTATTTAAGGATGGCTTTGTGATTTTTAAAGTATGTTCATTTTTTGTTATTAAAACTGGAAGAAGGCTCCAGCTGTCCTTAGAGCCCTTGTCCAATAGCAAGTGTTCTGATAATGTGGTTTTTCTGCGCACTTATTATAAATAATAACTGCAGTGTCTCTAATACAATTAACTTCATTGGAACAGCTGGCAAATTCTAGTTTTTAAAAAGAGAACCCCTGTTGGGCATTCCGGTTGCAAAGAAGATACAAATTATAAGAAAATCATGGCATAAAAGAGACAAGACATATATGACCAGTGGTGGCATACAGAGGGCTAGATCACACCTTTCACAGTACTTCATCAACACTAATAAGTACGTATTTGCATCTGTCTGCATTTAGGAAAGCTCTTCAGGATGTACTTCAGCTTAAGCTGAAATTTACATGCTAGCTTGCTGAGACCTCCTTGATTACATAAAAGTAATTTTTAGTATAAGATGGGAAGCATGGAACAGTTTTTTACTTTATTAACAGGTGTATTTGAAACCCAGATTCTGAGGAGAATTACCTTTTTTAGAATTTGTTCTAGTGTATTTTCACAGAAAAGGTCTTTGCTGTGTTAGGATAGAAATCAAAGCAGAATTCCCACTTCCCTCAGAGAAAGAGGCCTAGACAGAAATAGATACTGAGAAATAAGGAACCAAGTGAAATTTGACAAATGAAACACTTGCCCTGCTCCATTTTGAATTCTGCTCAGCTTTGGTGAAAGTCTTGGTTTCGATGCTCGCCATGGCAGGGAACAATCTGCAAGTAGTCACATGTAAGTGGAGCTCTATTAACCTTAGAGGGACTTGGCATCCTGGAAAGGAATGTGCAGCCACAATCCTTAAACTTCCTTGGGGGCCAAAAACTAGAGGATGGAGGGGAGCTGGGAATATTCGCTGGCATCCCTTTTCTCAGGGATCATTTTACTGGAGAAGAAACTGTGATATTCCAGAAGGACAATACTAATCCCAGGCGTGTTCTGACAAAAAATGAATACTACAAGAACATCACAAAGACCTTTCTAATGCTCATGCAGATCCAGCTGAGCAACCCCAGCAACTGGTGGAGGTCTGTGGACTGCGGTTCTGAGTTCATGATCCACAAGACAATGTTTCAAGAGCACTCCTGAATTTCCATGGTATCATGGAGGTTTTGTACTGGCACAAATAAGCAGCTCTATGCCACACTGAAAGGAAACAGTAGCTGGGATGCTGAGGGTGGCACCAATCCACAGGGGTGATGGTGTCGTAATACACATGAGCATCAGTCTGGCCCAAAACGGAAAGGGCATGGCATCAGCATTGGGACCATACTGTTTCCTCCTATTCTCCAGTCCATTTAGGTCAGGATCTTGGGACCAAAGCACATAGGGAAAAGAGTTGGTGGGGAGCAGCAAGGGATAATTCTCAGCATAGGAAAATGGATTGTTTTGTCTTTGAGGGGGGGGGAAAAGGACCATGTCTAGGGAAAGTGTCCTTCTGGCACTTGTCAATGTCCATTTGTTGGACAACTGTCGGCACTTCAGATGAAGGCAAAAATTACACTGAGAATACACTTGGGAAACATTTCTTTCTGATCATTTCAGGTCATGAGCCAAGAGACCTGAGGCTCAGTTTGAACGCTCTGTTAATGTACAGCTGCCAATATTATCAGCTTTCTGAGGCAATGCAGGGAGTCTGGCTCTTCCTGTGGGCCAGGAAAGAAACAGAAACATCTATGTACGCGTACACCCCATGGGGACCACTATGATGAGCCAAATGAATCCCAGACACCGAGACTGAAAAAATATTAAAGAGTACAAGCACACTGAGCCCACTAGCTCTTTTGGTAAAGCTGTTATAATGTTAAATTGCCTCACATCTCTCAAATTGTTTTTTGCTGCAAGACTGAAATTGTCTGGCTTTCAGCTGTATCCTGCTGGACTGCATACAGCTTTGTTTGCAAGGTGGAAAAAGATCCCATCCCTGCAAGCCTTTCTGTATGCAAGTGCAGTCACCTAGCTGTGCCTTCACAGTCTCTTTGTTAAGCTGGTTGAGTTCTTTAATCCTCACATTTAGAAGTTTGGTTTCCTGCTTGGGCCGTTTTTGTGTCTCTCTTTTGAACTCTTGTTTGTATTTCTATGTCCTTATTCATTCATTCTGCATACCAGCCGCTTCCCTAGGCTGTGAACAGTATCACATAACTTTTTAGTTTTCTGCAGTGCTCCTTGGGAGTGTGCTTGTGTTTCAGGATCATGTTATTCGGGACAGGGCCTGCGCAGGATGCTGATAAGACAGGTATCTTTTCTTCGCTCTATCTTATATGTATAGAAGTGGGAGTTTCCAGACAGGAATCCGAGCAAGTGTTTGTGCTTTCCTTGTAAAGCAAATTGAGGTATGGCAGAGGAAAGGTTTTCTGACAAGCCAAACAGGAGGATATGGCTGAGCCAGCTGTAGTGAGAGGAAGGAAGGAACGGTGACAGGCAGTCAGGTCTATGGCTGCAGGGATGGAGGTGGGAGGTGAGCATCCCACAAACCCAGAACCCTGGAGCTGCTCTGCCACATCAACACAAAAATTAGGAAGCTGTGATTTCAACATCCAGTCTGGTGAACTGGACTACACCACCTCCAGCACAGTCCTGGATATACCCCTTTTTTTTTTTTTTTTTAAATCTGAAAAGCCTTCCTTGCTCTTTTTGACAATTACATTCAGATGTCACACTGAAGTGGTGATGTGATGTCTCTAAGTTTACTGTCACAACTTTCTAAAACAGCAGCAGCCTCTCACCTAGATAATACTAGTCTTGTTGCCAAGTGTATTAAAATTTTCAGTGGGTTATAAGCATTTAACCAGGGAATACATTACCCTGATGCAGTAGATTGGCTTCCTCATTTTGTGTGATTTGCAAAGTTTATCAGCAAAGATTTTATGTCATCCTTTAACTTTCGTATCTGCTGTATTTCATAGTGCAATGCAATTATGAGGCAATATTCTGTTGTGAGCTATATGAAGACATTTGTTTTGGTTACTTAGAATAAAATACCCAAATTGTTATGGCAGCTTTTACAAATAATGCAAAAGAAAGGACAAATAATACCATAAAAATATAAAATCTGAAATCTGCTCCAAACCATGGCCAATCAGTTCTGCATTGCTGTAAAAGACAAGATATTACACAATTCTCTTTTGGCTCATAACCTCCTCAAGAATTGAGAGAATATAGCTCTGAGTGTTATTCTGCCCTTCAGATCAGCAAGTGTGGGGCTCTTTCAGATCAGCTGAGGGCAAAGTCCAAGACTGCTTTGCCACAAGGACTCATTAAAACAAGTCATGTTTAGTCTGAGTGCTTCTGCCACACTGTACGTGGCATGAACCAGCTCCCTCTAACTTTCCTGAGAAAGGCTCAAAGACCATAAGCACCAAGAAATGCCTCTGCAGCACACACTCTAATGATCATTCTTAAAGAGAAGTTATCATTTTCACACAAAAGACACTGCAGACAATTCAGGACTGCTGCAGTGTTTCCAGAGAGGCCTGTGTGTGGTTGCCCTGTGCTCCACAAAACTTGATTAAGTGGTGTTTGGGATGCTGTTATGATCGTAATTCCAGATGCATTGTGACAGCATTCCCTGTGACAGCAACCGAGGTTACCAGGTTACTTTGCATCTATGGGCATTCTGCTACTTGAAATACAGTGGTTTTCTCATTCTGATGCTGAATAGCTCTCCTTCAATATGTCCAAACTGTACCCTTTCAAAAACTCCATGTATTTTATGGTAGGATTTGTCTACGATCCAGAACTTTTCTTACTTCCTGTATTATTACTAATGACCACTTAAAAGTTATGCACCTTGAGTTAAGCTATCAAAGGACAAACCTACTTAAGAGCCACTGTGTAGCTGGCTCAGCTTCCTGAGATTTTCAAGGGTGTCAGCTGCATAGATAGGTATGTTGGAGAACCGTTTTGATTTATAAAGCGTTTCATTTTAAATAGGTTTTACTTTTTGAAATATGTCTGGACTATGTAGGATTTTAAATAATTCAGCCTCTGCTCTGTTGAAAAGTAATGATTAAACATACAAGATACGTAAGAAAGGCCGTTTCAAGGCTGTTGATCAGTTAGCTAGACAGCTTACCATACTGAATAACCAGTGCTATTCCCCTGACGTTATCGTCTAGTGCAGTTTAAAGTGTGCTATATATCCTTTAAGACATTATTTATACAATGTTAAGCAATGACCTCTATTATATGGTTATACTGAATTGTTATGAGACTGAATGGGAACCACAGCTGATGTCATTTATTTCTAAATGTAAAGTGCAAAATTAGAGTTAAGTTAATGTTAAGTTGCCTGTCACTTGGGTGCCATTACCAAAATAGTTTATTTGAGTATGCTGCATTGAAGAAGTGGTTTATATGTTGAAAAAACATTTTTCTCTGCAAGCCTGAGTTTCTAACACAGAAATCATTCTGCTGCCCAATACTCAGATTGAAATGACGATGTAGTTCTTCCTTATAAATCTTTTATTATAAGACCTTGTACTTATGTGTGGTCAGATTTCTGTATCCGTGGGGAAGCCCCGTGGCTCTGTTTGTCAAAAGCTTTGTTGGCGTGGATTCAGCTGCAAGAATTAGTGCTTCCTAGAGGGCCACATTTCCAGATGGAATTGAGCGCCCCGGTTGCGCAACTGTCAGCCAAGTGCTTGTTCCTCTTACTGCTCTAAAGGGACTCGTGGCATGATTAAGGATTAATCAACAGAATAAAAGTTTGCTGGGTCAGGTCCCAATTCTGGAATGTGATTAATTCATTGCTTGTAAAAACATGCTGCGATTTTCAATATTACAAAATATAGTAATAAATAAGCGAGGCTGATGCGGCTCTGAGCTTGGTTGAGGATTAATCATGAATTCCAGTTTATGAATTAGAACTGGCAGGTTGTGCAAGAGTTTCAAATCTAGTGCAATGGATCTCCTGGGAGCTATTTCAGCTTTTCTAGTTATGCGGCAGCACTGATGTTGATTGTGTAAGAAGCCCACAGATTTAGGAGGAAAAGAACTGGGAGGACAGGTATAGTAAATCAGAAAGTTATTCCATGTTACAGAAAACGTTTGGGAACATTGTTGGGTACTTCTAGTCTGTGAAAATTTAACCTTTAGTCAGCTAATGCTTATAGTACCTGATTATCTCCTTTGAAGTAAAAAAACCCCAGTAAACAATATAAGCTATTAAATATGTTGGTCCACTCTCCTAACTGTCACGAATATGATCACTTCTTGATCATATATTAATTTTTATTTGTATAACCTTTTTCCTTATATTTTTCTTCTATTGAGACTGACTACATTTCCCCAGTTAAATCTATTCCCAGCTGAAATCAACACATATTCTTTGATAATAGTTTGGGCTTCACATTTAAAATTACTTCAATTTTCTGAAGAGGTGAGCTGCTTAGAAATGCATGTGTTCATTAAAGTTTGGTTACTTAGGAAGTGTCACGAAGAGGTTTCACTCTGCTTATTGAATCACTAGAGGGAGCTCCGGGTGCATGGGAAGGGAAGGCTTTGTTCTCAAACATCATACAAAACTCAACGAAACAGGAAAAAATACCTCTCCCAATAGACAATGATTGCTAAATGTCTAAAAGAGAAAAAAAAAAAAGAGTCCTTTTTTCTTCTTAATTAGGGTATTTTATATGCATTTGTTTGCCAATAATACAAGCCTCACAACCTAATAACTACAGTGTTTAAGGGCTGGTAACAAATAATGTCCAGTTGAAACCTTTGCAAACAGGGAGCTTGAAAAATGCATAATACTACTGCCTGTGAGCCCTTTTAAGCAATAACAATCAAGATACGTGGCTTTTTCAAGTGGCTGGTTTGTCAGAGCTGACGAGATAGATACCGAGTAAGTTGGAAGTAAACCTTTCCTCTGATGCCATGCCATGACTCTAAAACAGCATCCTGTCTCTGTAAGTCCACTGATCTGATGTCTGATATTCATACACAGCAGTGGCTCTTATGGTCCAAAAAGAAGGATCGTTTTTGATGGCCATAGGGACATTCATTTGAGCAAAAGAGAAAGGAAGGGAGTACAAAATACAGTGAGCATCTTCAGTGTTTATTATTTGCAAAATTGCTTCCAAGGCCCAGAAATTAAGAAGGTGTTTTGGTCTGGCCTATATTTGAAATCTTTTTTGTTTATTTTCTGTTTTTTTAAGAAGACGCCTTATCTTTATATGGCATGAGAAGCTGTCAAATGGTCTAATATCTGTTATTAGGTAGCATTGGTATCTCTGTCACACAAATGAAGAAGTTGACTAATGTTAAGAGAGGATGAACAGATTCTTACAGCTCAATGCTTCCATACTTTTATGCAAGGCCTTCTGTGTTTGCATTTTAAGCACAGACTATATTGTCTCATATACTGAATCCATGGACATCTTGGGGAAACCGACTCTGACACTGACTGTGCCAGCTGCTGCTCGCTGCAGTGCCAGGGTATGGTAGGATTCTGCGACAAAGGGGCTTTATGGTCTCAGGACACACCTATGTTCATAGCTAGAGGATTTACCATACCTAATTATTCAAAGAAGACATACTGATATGTCTTAACATTTATTACAATGCACTTCAATATACCAAGCCATTATAGCCCAATTTGGGGAAAACCTCAGTTTACTCACTGAACCTGCAAATACATGTAGATGTTCTTATTTTGTTTCCCAGAATAATTTGAATTAAGTCAGTGGAAAATCTATAAATATGCACCAGCAAACATAAACAGCGCTAGGATGGAGCTCATCTTTTGAGGTAAGTAGTGGACGCTGGGGTCATTGTATTCTTAGTTAGTCAAACAAGATATAAAAGCAGCCTTTTACTATCAGCTGTACATATTTGCTTTCCTAGTACAGTGGGGTTTTTTGTATGTTAGTCTTCTCTGGACATTTGTTCCCACAGATAAAGCAATCTTCTTCAATATATGTATCTTGGAATTACTACATTTTACATTATGCTTTTACATAAATACCAAGAAATAACATACTGTGTCATCAGGATTTCTGAAATTTTATCAAATATTTTTGTTACATGTACATTATAATTGTATTATGTTTAGGGAAGATTGCAATAAACTGTTATTTCAGCACCACTCAGTGATTTGTACAGGAGTGAAATTTGTAAGATGTTCCATTCAACTCTGCTGTTTCTTCATATCGGAGGCCACATACGAAAAATGCTGCAGAAAATAGAAAAAATAGCTGTGTATTTTCATACAGTGATTGATGATATAGAAATTTATGGCTCATTAGAATAAACTAGACCATCTTAGAATTTATGGAAATGTTTGTCTTTGACTTCCACAGTATTCATACAGTATACACTGACACTGTGAGGAAGAAGGAGAGCAGGTTTATTCTCCAGGCTGTTGTTATCTTATGAGCACTGATACAAAGGTATATGTATTGTTAGGTATGTATCACTATTATATGATGACCCTTGTTTAGTGAGTGGCATTGTAGGCAGAAGGAAGCACTGCTCAACTTTACAATCCTTCCTTGAACTACTTCCATGTGGTACAATTTTTGGATCTCACCTTTCGTGAGCTTTGGTTAAAGAAAACATACTTCAAGGTAATTTTAATCTAATAATGTTAGTTTGGATATGAAAACTGCAGGAAAAGAGGAAGAGACTTTCTTCTCTTCCCTACTTTCTAAGGCTGGAGGTTAAAAAGATGCCTTTTTCCTCCCTACAGTGTTTTTAACGGAACAGGAATATGAAATACTGCAAAGCATTTCCTCTAAGAGTTTTGCATACTGATTTCAGAAGGGTCTCTTTAAAGCTACTCAACATGTGTAAAAGCAGCAGGATCAGGCCAGTAGAGAGAATCAGATTAAATAAGTGAGAGAAAATATCACAAAATCTTCTTTTGTGTAGCATTAGGATGAATCTTCTATAATTTTGAATAAGGCTAAAATTATCTTTTTTATCTGTTGTAGTCCAAATATTTATCCACAGTAACATAATAAAACACAAATAAAACCTTCTGGGCATATGGCCATATATGTTTTTCTTAGCAAGGGCAAAATAAATTTAAAAAAAATGTTGTAAAGTGTATATTGTACAACACTACAGAAGCTCAAAGAGGAACAAAACTCACGTGTGGTGTTCCATTTCTCAAAAAAGATTGGGTTTTTTAGTCCTGCTTCTGTTTTTACCACATCTTTCTGAAATGTATATTATAGAGACAGGAGAATTTATATGATGCAGTTACGCCTCAGATTTTCTCTGCCACCTGAAAATACGCTGTTCAAAAATTTAAGCAGTAAATTGTAACACAATTTTAGCCAGAATTTGGCAGGAAACATCCATGCTGAGTCCAGTCTTGGTCCCAGCCCATGTTATCAGCGTAGCTCATGCAATGATGGGGGGAGGATTCTCAGTTTTGCTATATAGGCCAAGTTGCAATGTAGCTCACAGTGCTTTACACTTTCCAAGCACTGTGTAAATGTTGGTGAGTCTTCATGACACCTCAGTGAGATATGCGAGGATTAGTAACTTCATTTTATGGGAGGGCAGACTTCACTAGGGAAGAAGTGAATTGTGTGAACTCATATAGGGAAGCAGTGACAAAACTGCTTTCAGAACAGAAAAGTTCCATCCCACTACAACACAGTGTCTTGGGCTCAAAACCCACAGAAACCAAGCGGTACAAATATTACCATAGAAACAGTAGTAAACAGGGTCATTAATGCAGGTGTAGAACACCAAGACATAATGATGCTGTCAAAAAGTATATTTTGAGGCCTTGAAATACAGAGTTCAAGAAATTGTAATTATCTGTCACTAGTATTTTTGTGGCCATTTTGATCAATAGCACATCATAAAGTTGATTTGACAAGTTGGAGATTTGTTTCATTTTGTAGAAACAAATGTACTGAACTCATGGTTATATGTGCACTGTGTCTAGACACCAGGGCAATTATAAGGAAAATTACATTTTCATTTCTACTGCAAACTGTCTTGTTAATCTGCTCAATATTTCCTTGCCTAATCATTTTGTCCAGCAGTTCTCTTCTTTAAAGAAGGTCAAACAAGCTCTTTTCAATGTTACTGCCTGCTGTAGCTGTAATATAGGTAATAACAATCATAGTTCATTACTATCACGCAAAAAAACCCACAGCGTTTTTTGTAGTGGATCTAGCTGGTATTTTAGAACATACTGTTTTACTTTTAAAGTTTTAACATTTTAGCTGGGATGCAGTCTTTTCTCCTGGTTTTATTTCTAACATGAAAAAGAACAAATGTATCAGGGAGTAAGATGAGGTGAGTTCCCCTTCCCTACAAAGTCATGTTGGCCTTTGTGCTCACTGCTTTTCTAGTACCCACAAGAACTGCAAAAGGTGATTAACCATTTCCTCCTCCTTTCTACTCCAGCTGTGGAGGAGATAAAGAAAAGAGAGAATTTTTCTTCCCAGGACCAAATGGAAATTCCCACTGCAAATACGGTGTACCGTGCTCCCAATTCCAACATGGATATAAAGCTTAATGGCTTGGGAACTGGGTCTTTTAAAAAACAGGAAAAGTGCTTTTGAATTTTCTCTGACTGGGGAAGCAATTGAACCCCAGGTATCTGACCTCCTAGAAGGAAATATAGGTCATATCATCATTATGATGAAATCACCAACACAGTCATCTGGAAGAAGAAAAGAAAGCATGCAATTGTCATTATCAAAGCAAGCTGTTTAAGAACTTAGGTACGGAAAATGGTTCCTTGTCCTGAACACAGCTTTCAACAAGGTGTTTCACTCTAGCTTTCAGACAAGTGACGAGGTCCAGGAGCAAGACAGCACTTTTTATTGGATGGTTTAGGCATTTCCTGCTGGCTGTTTTAGAAGTCCCTTTGTACAGCTGACTGTGAAGCCCTTTTTTAAATGCCTAAATCCCGTGTGATAATAATGAACTTTGGCTTTATCACCATAGAAGGAATTGCCTCAGCACTTCTGGAGCTGAGTCCATCTGCACACTGCAGTGTTGACCATCACAGCCTGGATGTGTCTCTGGGTATACAATGACTGAGAAGAAGCTCCAAGATTTTCCCACCTGAGCTTAAATATCTTCTACTTTTGCATAAACTTGCAGAGTTAACATTATTTGTTCTAAATTCTTACAGCAACTAACAATAACCTTTTTAAAAAACTTAGTTGTGACTTATGAAATGAGATACTGCCTGTGAGTGAATAAAAATGAGGAAATGACCACTGCAGAAAATAGGACAACAGTGGGAAGGGAATGATTCAGCATGACAATTATGAAAAAAGAAAATAATGTAAACTACTCAGAAGGTATTTTACCGCTGCAAATTGTTAGCATTGTCAACAGTTTCTTGAAATCACAAGCTGTTTGCTGAATTTCTGAATTGTTCCTACTAGTGTGCATATTTCTATGTAAATGAATGCCATTAAACAAATGATCCTGTGGCGATGACACAAGTTCCTTTCCACATTATCACAAGTTCTTCCCTTAGGCATACTGTAGGGAGAAAAAAATAAAAAGCCATTCCGATTATTCAATGTCCTATTTGTTTCTAAAATGCAGCAAATTTCAAAAACAGTATATCTGTCTGTGTGTGCATGTATAACTCTTCTATAGGGCATATGCCTTTTCCTAATTCTTAGAGAATCTGGGAAAGTGAAATGCCCACGTCTGTGCTGATTCTTGTCAACTTTGTCATGATAATGCCTTGGGCTTGTTCTGTGTCATGCAACTCAGGAACTCTGTTACCCTTCAAATCAACATAAACCTGCAAAGATGTGGTTCTGAATATTTCAGGGCATTTTTTAAATCATGTTAGAAGTTAAACAGAGCTCAAAATTTCTCTTTAAGATTTTTCCTATGCCATTTTAAACACAACAGTGCTTCTTCAGGAATTCCTGAAACAGGGAACACAAAGGGTAAATAGTTTAGCTTATGCTGTTGGCACATTGTGATTATGTCCTGTACATGATCAAATACCGTTATACAATTAAAAGAAATTTACCATCTCCAGGAAACTCCTGATCTGCCTTCAGGTAGCTGGGCTCAGAATTCTGAGGTGTTACATGCTGGCTCTTCCTAACATTTCTCAAACCTAGTAATCACATGGTGGACATGCTCATTTTCAGCGTAGTAGACCTGAGCTTAGAAGAAAGTTGGAGTAGGGATAGGCAGGAGGAAATGGGCTAACAGAAATTTTTCTGATGTTGTCTGTGAAGAAATATCTTATACCAAATGAACAACTAATGATATCTATGAGAGAGAATACCCTGCCCACATTACCAGCCTGCTTGGCCCATATGACTCGCTTTCCTCCTTGTGCATGTATTTTGCAAAAAAATGTGTCTGTTATACAGTTTTGCTTCCGTTTGACTGAAAAAATCTCACAAATTTACAAATTGTCTTGATTAAGTGAAACGTACATTTTTTACTAAAAAAAAAATAATGCCAAAAAAATTTGCTCGTTCTAACTGAAAGAACAGCTGTGAAATGTTTTATCTTAATCAAAATTAAGCAGAGAAACCTGGAGACTCGTTAACTGTCGTACTCAATATATTACAGCATTTCTTCTGCAAAGTTTCTGTTGGCTGAGGTGAATGCAGGGCTATCATGATAATACAAAGAATAAAAAGAACTGGTAGGTAATCGAGAATACTGTAATTTTCACAACGTAGCAGGAAATATGCAGCAAATAGAGTTTTCTGTTACATCTGATTGGCATTTGGTACAAATATTGAAAATGGAGAATAAAAGAGGATTTTAGTCAGGTATCTGTTTCAACTGAGAAATTTCTTAAATTGATTTTTATAACATGATAATATGATTATTATTAGGTATGTGTTGATTTTTTGAGACTTTCACTTTCAGACTGTTTTTAATGGGACAGAATAGGATATGTGGAGAAAAGAATAAACCCTCTGTATTTTACTTCCTTGACTCCTTCCCTTTCTGCTTTGATTCCTAAATAAAAGCCTTTATTTTCAGTTTTACCAGCTACCTTTGACTGAATTCAGTAGGATTAGAAAAGTTCTGCAATTCTGCAAAAGGGTGTGGTCAGTCATAAAAGCAAGCAACATCCAAATGGCATGTGAATATTTACGGGGTTTTGTTCTTTGTAGAAGATCATCATGTCCTAATCTCCAGCTATAGAAATCTTAGACAATCTTTCACTCAAATCCTTTTACATTAGAAAGTTAAATACAATTATATGGTTACTGCTTACCCAGTTGGAGGTATGGTGTTTACCATGTAGAAGAGGTATCAGGTGGTCTTCTGAGAACCTGCTGATCTCTGGTTGACACAGACTGAAATTACACCTCTCCTGGCAAATGGGTGTTTGACTCCTAGGTACTTTTTATTTCTAGAAAGCACTAAAGACATCAAGCAAGGAATATGCCTTACTTCAGCATATTTTAAATGGAAATGGTGAAAAAGCTTGTCTTTCTGTCTGTATCCTGTCCGTTCCACCACTTATTATCCTGACAGAATCAATAAGGCTTTGTTTAATTTATATACAAATAGATATTTACAGTTGTAGGTAATGGTTTAAGAAAAAAATAAATAGTCATCCTCCATCATTTTTGTACACTAAAGGAGTTTTATAGGCTGTCCTTCCCAACTGTCCTGAAGTTTTTAGAGAAGTTTCTCAGCAGGAGGTGTAGAAGTTTGAAAACTCAGTGGAAATGGCAATGATGAATAGCAGTTTCTAGTGGAGATGTAAAGGCCACATGAATAAAAGAAACAGAGAAAGTACTGGAGAAAGAAATAGATCTGCTGTAAGAATGTTAGAATATAATTCTGGCCTTCACTCAGATAATGGTTTGCTGTCTCAGTTTTCCTTACATTTGTTCAGGGTACATTAAGACTGAGCTACTTCTCTTGTAAAGAAAGTGTGCTTATGTAATTGTTTCCTTCAAGAATACAGACACGGTTGTACAAAAACTGATGAGCTGGAGTAGATTCTAACTCAAAACACAAATAGACCTTTCCTCTTGTTGTAGTGAGTCAACATTAAAAATTGGAGGTGCAACAAATTATTAATTGTGCCCTTTCCTTTGTCTATGATGTGCCTTAAATTATCATGTTATTTAATCAGGTGAGATGTAATAAAACTTAGAAAGGCAAGGAAACGTGGAGATAAATAAAGGACTACCTAGATAATTCTTTTCCTTCATTTTAGTTTACATTATTTAAGCTGTAGTTCATTCCTGATTTTTGGCTTCACAACAAATGAAATGTTCCCCATTTGAGACCAAGTATCAAAGAGGCATTGTCAGCTTGAATTTGCCCCTAGTTTTAAATTTAACAAAAAGGAAGATTTAATTAAATCTAACAGTTGCAGGACAGCTTTTATAATTAAAAAGACCTGAACTGTCCCATGTTGGTAGACAAAGATTCTCTTGCAGTCTTTGAATCCCAAATGATGCAACACCAAGAATATGACTTTAAAAGACAATTACTTTAAATCACATAAAAACAAAAATAAATTGATTTTTGCTTTCCACTGCCTCAGTTGTAGACAATTTAAATCAATATTAAACAAAAGGTAAAACCAAAAAACCCCTATTTTTCTCTGTCTAAAAATCAATGATCATAGCAGATATATAAATTGGTTTATAAAGTATTTAATCTAAATAACAGAAATTTTGGGTAATAAAGATGAGGAAATGGTTCTGGCCAATGTTTATTGATCCAGAAAAACATTACCAGGGCTAATTGGCTAGTGCTTTTTACCAGAGACTTGTAGCCTTGTTTAAACATACTGCATAAAATGTACTTCTTCACTTGAAGTTACTGTTGCCTGCTGATAAAGTGTCATTTTCCTTCTCACCATCAGAATGTTTCTAGTTTAGCATTCTTTTGTTGTGCTTAGTTATATAAATATTATAAAGTCTTTTTATTTACACTAAGTTCCATTCTGCCTTATTAGTAATTACAGAGGTGTTGACTAATTCTTCACTATCGTGGTGGTTTTGGTACAAATAGGTACAAAATGTGGCTGTCTAATATTTTGATGTTGCTGAGTCTTAGGCATCTTGAATGGAAAGAAAAGTTTTGATAAAATGTTAGAAATAACATAATGTGCATTGTTAAAGAATATAATCTAATAAAGCTCTGTTCTGAAGTTTAAAACTGGCTTGACTTATCAGTCTTCTAAAAAGTCCAAACACAGTGGTGTCTAATTCCCTAAATTCTCCTCTAATTCTTGACCACTTATTTCCTAAATTCCTCTAATTCCCTAAAGGGAATTTCCTAAATTCCCTAAATCCCTGGATAGCTATGTCTACACACATATTCAGTTGCACACCATTCTGCCCAGGACATTCAGAAGGAAGATACTACCCAGCAGGACAGAGGATCTTTCTCTTCCCTTAAAAATCTCTTGAGGCTGAAGAAGGAGCATCCTATAAGGCTTGAGCCATGAATGGTTCTGTGTACTTTCAACACTTGGAGAACCAAGGACATCTTGAAGATTAATTTACACTTTCCTCAGGAATGTGATAAGGAGAGAGAATTTGAATTTTGACCTCACTTAGTAATGTTAGATATTCTTTCTTTTTATTGAACAAATACACAGTGAGTTCAAATAGTTAACCTGGAACATCCCCTGAGGAAATAAACCTCCCTCAAGAAAATCCACTCTCAGAATCGAAGGTGTCGAATATGGGATACTGTTTTGATACTTCTCCCACCTTCTTCTCTACATGCTCACAGCTAACCTTTTTTCTACTGCACTAGGAAAGCAAATGAGTAGGAAACGATTAGAGAGAATGCTCTATGAACTTTAAATTGGAAGGAAAATTCTTGAAACCAGCAAGTCAGAGCAACAATGTCTATGACAGTGTGTATATCACCAAAATATAAAACAGGAATTTTTTGTGAAAACCATGTATAACAATGATTGACTCTTTTGATAAATGACATCTGATTATTTTTTTTAGTGGCTGGGCCATTTATTTGCCTAGAAGATGTCTTAGGAATTCTGATTCTTCTAATAATATTTGTGCATTTCACATTGCTGTGATAATGGAGACAAGTAAAATTCTTCTTAGGTTTATAAGGCCAAAAACACCTATAATCATTGGTCATCTAAGGAATTCTCCAATTGCTAGTGTAGCCTGAAGGTCCTTTTGCTCCCCATCTGGGCCAGGGATCTCTCATTCCTGACTGTCTGTGAACTGGTAGATGAGGCCCTTCTCTCGCATGCAGGAGGTTCAGTGCCTCTTGCATGGAGGACAATCTAAGCTCTAGTTTTCTGCTTTGAGGATGGAAACTGTGTTTGGCACTTTCAGTTACATAATACATATTTATCAGGGTTTCATTTTGGAAATGAGATGTATACTTAGGATCCTACTTACACTTTTCTCCTCAAGAGACAGTTTGGATAAATGAGGCCGGTACTGACTCATCTTTCATATTTGCCTTTCATCCTAAGAGATTAAAAGCATTTCACAAGACATGTATGGTTGAGTGCTAGTCACTACATCTTGCAGGCTTTTTCCTCTTTCTGGAAGAGCTGTAGGGAGTTCTGAGCCAGCATCCTTTGGAGCTGCTGTGGCCTCCTGTTCCTCTCCTTGACATGTGTGTCTCTGATAAATGTGTGTTTTGTCTTAGTGATCTGATATATGATGATTCCATCTGCAAGTGGGAACCTTGATTTTAGTACTATATTATAAAAAATATCCAGATTAAAAACCTGTTTCTGGTTTACAGATTTTTGAAGTAAAAAAATGACTCGGTGTCTGAAGACAATAAGCAAGCCATTGGCCCACGTCCATAAGTTTTGATACAGCAACTCTGCAATGGGTCCTCTGAGTTTGATGGATTACACTTTTACGAAGAAGAAAATATGCCTATGTCTGGTACATACATTTAAAGAAATTATGAGACCATGTAATTTTTTTTTTTTTTCTGACAAAACTTTAAAGAATTTAGGTTTTATAAAATGAATGTTGAGCTACTGAATGATTCATTAGTATAACATGGACATTTTCATTGGCCTAGAGGTGGATTGTCAGATGATTTACCTGCAAAAAGATAGCTGACCCATTTCATTGTTCAAGAACTTTGCTTGTACTTCAGATACATTGAGTTTAGCAATTGTAATTATCAAACAGTTTACCTTTGCACAGCAAGGACCATCATCCTACTTACAACATTTATATTAGTTTCTTTTAAAACTACTTCTAATAACCGGGTTTAATATCTAATTAGTTCATAATTGCAGTGCACATTCAGAAAAGTAAAATATACAACAGTAAAAATTCTACCTTGAAAATGGTGAGAATTATGAAGTAACAGGAACAAATAGAAGTGATATATATTTTTAATTTGTTCATTGAAATTGAGGGGATGAAGGTCACAAGATTATTTTTTTTCTGAGTGATAATTCAGGCCACAGCTCCAAAGGGCTTGGAAGCCTCAGCCCTAAATTATAATATTTTAAAGAATAAGAGGCAGGGGTGAGTCTCAAACTAAAAAATCACAGCAAACTTTGCTATAAGTGTTCCATCAACCCCACATGTAGGTGATGTCAAATTAAATGAAGTCATAAGAGTCCTCACTGACTTAAACAGGTTCAGGATCAAGCCCTTGGTGAACCAAGTACTCTGTTCCATATGCTGGAGATGCAATGGGAGAAAGAGACTCCTTGGTCCCAGTCAATTCATAGCAGTACTGGAGCTGTTTCATTTTTAATAATACGTGTTCTGAGGAATAGGATACAGATATTTCCTATCCTCCAGGAGAAGACTTTATACATCCTGTAGTCATTCTGCTTGTGCCTCCCACAATATGATTTTCCAGATTTCCAATGGCAGAAAGAGCCATTGTGTAAAGCATGTTGATGACATACATTAGACAAAAGAAGTCCTTTTGTTTGGCTGCTCCTCACTTTCTTGGCAACATACTTCCATGTATTGTCAAGGGATGGTATTCTCCCCTTCTGTTACAGTTCCTTCGCCTATGGATCAGGCTAAAGGGAGCAACTACACTATCGACAGATTCAAATTAGGTCTTAGTTTTGTTCTTCAGTATGCTTTTTTTTTCCCCTCTGATTTGTATACAACAAAAATGTTTGATCCCAAATGCTAACAGGTACATGATAAAAGGAAAAAGCCATTGTTTCTGTGTTGATATCACTAGTAGCATGACGTCAAAAGATAAATTTACAGTGGGAATGACCATAAGGACAAGAAAACTGTGTTAATATAACTGTCAAATGTATATCACATATTTTGTTTCTTTGTTGCCTGTTCCTACATTATAAGGAGACAAAGAAATGGAATTTATGGGAGAAGGTTGTTTTATGAACTTGCTTACTAAGTTTTTCCCTGGTACTGCAGTTACAATGACAATAACTGTTACCTAACAGCGACTAATGTTGGCTCCACAGTCATACACAGATATATGGGCTTATGTTAGGGTTTCTGCTTTTTAATATAATTTAATATGTGTTATGATCTAGACAACAATAACACTGTTACTGGCCAGGCTTGTGACTAAGTTTTTCATTAGTGAATATAAATGAGCATACTCATAAAAAACATGTTTTGATGTTTTGGAGGCTGAAGATCTTAGCTGTTTACATTAATATCATATGATTTTGGTAATCCATAAACTAGGAAGCTCATCTGAACATCTGGGCCAAGGGCTACCCAGTCTTCCACTGGGGTGTAAACCTTTTTGTATTCCTTAGACATGTCCACTTGGATTCAGAATCTGGGCAGTCTACATTGCTTTCTGGAGGTGCATAGTTATTTCCATTCATTACAAGGAGAGCTTAAAAGGACTAAATTCTTCTTTTTTTTTATTTGTTTTTTCAGCATGAAGCATGAGCTTGCATGAATTTGAATTTTAATCATACGTTACAAGTTTATTCTGTTCTCTATTCTTGCTGGTTTCTTTGACACCACTCTAGTTTTTGGTGGGATCTTGGATGTTGTCTGTGTGGATACCTCAAATCGAGCCCTTGAAGACTATGAATATTTTTCTCTAATACAGTGATCATCTCACATGTTGTGAATGTCTGTCTTCAAGCAAGAAGGAAAATATGCACCATTAGCTGCAGAGAATTATAACTCTTCTACAAGAAGAGATTATGCAAAACTGTAGCTAGACTAAGAAAACAAGCATTTTCCTTGTCCATCTTCTTTCAGATCATCTTCTCTTCTTTCCCTGCTTTTCTACTCGTACTTATTCTAACCACAGTACACAGAACAGGTTGGAGCACCAAGTATAGGCAAAGATAAAGGATCATACTGTCAGGAAACATTTGCAGATACATAAAGAAAAAGATGAAAAACAAAGATATTTTATCCATTATAAACAAACTTTCCTAAGTAGAATAGGTGTTATCTTACTTCTACAGAAGAGCCAGCATTGCCCCTCAAAATAACAACAGCATGGACACACTTGGGAAAAGAATTGTGCCCTGAGTCAGGATACCCCTTTGGCACTCTTCCCATCTAGAGTTCAAGATGGAAATTAAAGCTGCTTTCCTGACAGAACTAGACTTAGTTTCTTTCTTCATGTGACAAGCCTTATTAGTGGAAAGCAGTACAGTTTTCACCTTGCTGTGCCAGAAGGAGTGATTCTAACACATAGTGGAAGTAATATTCCTTTCTCTAGACAGCTCATAAGCTGCCTTGTTTGGAACATTATGGGGTGATGCTCATGTTTGAATAACAGCAAAGACAGACAAGTGCAGTTATGGTAATGCTCGTTTCTTTCTCATTTGTTTTGTGTTACAAAGGAGATAAAGGCAATCCTCTAAGACCTTTCAGAGAGACGATACATTTAAAATAATGCCTGTTCTGATGATCCCAAATTTCAGTTTGAACCACAACTGCAACAGCAGGAGTTTCTAAGTCAACAGGAAAAAATGCAACCTGCAACTTTACAGACATAAGATAAAGAAACCTGTGTCATTCCATGAAAAAACTGAAGAAAGATTTCTATGACTATAATTTAGATCAATGAGGCACGACAGATGAATAAAGACTTGCAGATAACTCTATTTTGTATTAGAAATACAGATCTGATGATAAATAATGATTAATCTTTATTTTTACATTAGCAACAGTTTTGTAAGTCTTATGTGAATGTAACACGTTTATTTCAATGGGTAATATTTTTAATAATTAATAATGAATCAAGGAAAAATACAGGAATTGTCATTTTGATGTGGGCCAATGATTTCTCCAGTCTGATAGCCTGTCTCTTGCAGTGAGCCGGGCAACGTGCTTCAAAAGGATGTATACACAATCCTGAAGTGGATGGTAGATTAATACTCTAGATTGTTCTATCTGATGTTCTCAGAAAGTTTGGATTATTCCTAAACCACATTCTTTAATATTTTTCCTGCTACAATTTTAGATGTTTCAATGTATTGTACATATATATGCATAAGTGTGTGTATGCAATCATTTAAACTTGTTCCACCTTTGGACTCCCTTTCAAGATTTTCAGCTGTTGGTTTTACGGCATAAACTACACTTTCCTCCTATTCATTTGCTGTTATTACTTTGCTGTTTATTTTATTTTCCTGTTCCTCTGTTTTATAAAAGAAGTTTATTAAGGGCATTTATCTTCTCTAGATTATATTTATTATTCCTCTCTCTTGTTAAGTCAATCTAAATCAGAACTCTTCAAGTAAACTACACAATAGTCATGGGGCAACTTCTAAGTTAACCGTGATTTCTGTTTTCTGTACAACAGTGAACAGTTCAGACTGCTTTTCCAAAAAGAAGGAAGTTTTGATTTTAAGATCATGCAATCTTAGGTAGGCTGAGCCTTGTGTCCTGTCATTCTAAGCATATGGTCTACCTACTGGGCTTTAAAGTACTCTGGCAGGTGCACCTTTCTTTTTCCTATGGAAACAGCTACATACAGTCAAGGATACAGGAGTTACAGGAACAGAAGTAGAGCAGACAAGACAGAACTTGACTTTACATTCAGTGTTTGAGACAATCCACCAGGAAAGCGGAAGACCTGTTCTTCTGATCTGTGATCCCATAAGTATTTCTAGAGTTTTATCCAGTTACTGCTGTGAAGGTCTAATGTAACCTCCTCAGGCTTCAAAAAGCAATCTGGGACACCACTTACCCCTTCCTTTGCCCAAGAACATGGCTTCCTCCTGCCTAAGCATTCCTGGCTATATAGGGCAGTCTTGGAGAGTGAGCTGTGAGGAAGGTCCAAGTCCCCTCAGACCATGGATACATGTCTTAAACCAGTTTTGCATAGGCTATAATACAAAATCTAGGGAATCACAGAATCATAGAACAGCCCAGGTTGGAAGGGACCTCAACAGATTATCTGGTCCAACCTTTCATGGGAAGAGGAGCCTAGATGAGATTATCTAGCGTCCTGTCCAATTTCATCTTGAAAACCTACAGTGCTGAGAACTCCACCACATCCCTGGAGAGGTTGTTCCATTGAATGATTGTTCTCACTGTACAAAATTTCCTGGGTGCAAGTGCTTGTGCTTGTCTTTATTCAAATTCATACAGTTTTTGCTTGTCCACTCTTTCAGCCTGTCCAGGTCTCTCTGTAAGATGGCTTTCCCTTCTGACATGTCCATCTCGCCACCCATTTTAATGTCATCTGCAAGCTTAGGAGGGTGCTTTCAATTCCATTGTCCAGATCATTTATGAAGATGTTGAACAGTGTGGTGCCCAGTATCAGTCCCTGGGGGATATCACTTGTGATGGATTGGCAGCCTGAGTATAAACCGGTGATCACCACCCTCTGAGTGTGGCCTGTTAACCAATGTCCCACCCATCTTGCAGATCACCCATACAGTCTATATCTTGCCAGTTTTTCGACGAGAAGGCTTTGGGAAACAGTGTCAAATGCTTCGCTGAAGTCCAGGTAAACAATATCCACTACTCTTTTGATGTTGACAGAAGATGTTATTTTGTTGTAGGGGGTGATCAGGTTAGTCCGGCATGATTTGCCTTTGGTAAATCTCCACTGGCTTTTCCCAATTACCTGCTTCATTTGGCTTCTAGTAGTTTCTAGGAGGACTTTTTCCACTGCTTTCCCATTACAAACACCATCAACTTTTTCTTTTTTTTTTTTTTTTTTTTTTTTTTTTTTTTATTTGACACTTC
>VFFE01007609.1:784642-874014 GCA_008921705.1 Burhinus oedicnemus
TTTTTTAACCCCCTTTTTTTTTTTTTTTTTTTTTTTTTTTTTTTTTTTCTCGTTTGAGTGAACTCTGCTCCATTATGTAGCTCTGCTAGAGAGAGTTGCCAGAATAGATTCTCGGTGGATGAACTGAATATTCCCTACAAGTCCGTTATACACTTAATTGAGCAATAAATATCTACACTCTGACTAAGTTATTCACTGGAGGTCTTCAACTGGTCTTTCTTGTTCATCTACACCAGGAATTTACATGATTGCAAAGGAAGGCCTTCAAGACTAGATACCTAAAATGTAGATGTTTTTCTCAGGGTCTTTACATTTATTCATCTTTTGTTATGTTTTTGTTGAGAAGACATGACCAGAACTAAATGCAGTATTCCAGATAAAATGCTGCTATTCATCTATATTACTATGTGCTAATATTTTGAGGATATTTTATCTTGCTCTGCATACCACCTAATATTTCTTTATTTAGCCAAGGTGAGCATTGACTTTAAGTTTTCACTGAACTATTGACAGTGATGACAGCATTCTCTTTCTGTATGCCTGCAGTTACATTAGAGCCCTATAGTGTATATGAACTCTTCATATTTTATCCCCTTCCAATGTGCATTACCTTGCATTTTTCACTAATTGAAGCCCAGCTGGCAAACTTTTCTGTGTTTTCATGCTGTTAAATAGTATGAGCTATGAAAGACCAAAGCTCTGAAACGCAGAAGGTTTTTCTCTTCAGTTTTTATTTGTTTGGAAGGGGGGATGTTGTGGCTCTGGACCTGGTATGTGTGAATAATTACCACATTCTAGCTTTGGATGCACAAAATCAGAGAGTAAATAAGTAATATTTTTTATAAACCATTACAAATATTAACTCTTTGTCAGGGATGTTTTTAAAGTGGTTGCGATGGATGCTACATCTTGTGCTCCCTAACTCCACGAAGGCCGGTTCATCTTGTTGGATTTTCATTCCACTTACAGGTCTCATGCTCTGCTTGGCAACAGAAGCACTGAGGAAATATTTTTCCCATTCAACACACAAGCAAATAGTTTTAACCTTCTTTAACCTCTCTCTATATAAAGACCATTTGTACCTGTGTGGGGCCCAACATCAGCAGAACATTCTTGACCTTGCTTTAATCTAGCCTGAGGTATTTCAGCTGTTTCACCTGACACAAGATTTTCAGGTTAGAGATTGTCAGGTTTCTTCTTCTTAGTGTCAGGTTCCATGCACTTACCTAGTAAGAGGTATATTCGTGTAGCTATTCCAACTGCAGAAGTTCTGTCCCTCCCACCCTTTCTGGAAGTATGGTGGCAGGAGAGGGACTGGGCTTGAACCAGAGCTCTGTGTCTGACCCACTCTCTGTGCAGTGGCCCTTTTCAGGTAGCCATGAAAAACAAGATTTGGAATGATGGCTTAGATGCTTCGCCTCTGCACGTGTTGTCCTTAAAAACATGGACTTCTTACTTTGGAAACCTTAGAGACTGGATGACTCTATTCAGGGCAAGTGCCTGGAATGTCTTTCTCATTACGGATTCCCCTGGAGTCAATCAGCATAAGGACTTCCTGAGTGAGATATTATTGGCTCTAACCATGTAATAATTTTCTAGAAAATCATGTTATTTCTAGTGCATTAATAAATCGCAGTACTTGCCATAAGATTTATCTCCATCGAATGAATTCTTCTTTTGTTGCATATATATTAATCTCTTAATTTTTGATGGTCTGTTGTCTTTTTTTCATTTAAAAAACTTGGAAAATATTTTGCATGACAATCACTCTTCTGAAGACATACTAGAGAGTTTTATGAGTTATGCTTTAAAACATATCATTTAAGTGGTTGTGAATAAGTTTTTAAATTTGAGGTATAATGCCTTAGAAGTGATGATGATTTTAGCCTCCTCTTAGGCTAGTTAGGAGGATTTGGGGTTTTCTTTGTGAATTAATGAATCTATCATTTTTCTTCTCCCTGAAGCAATAGTTGATCTTTATGGCATAACCTGTCTAGCACCTTGGAACCACTAGAAAATTCAATTGATCTTGGGAGAGAAAAAAAATTGTCTTCCTTTATTCTAATTCCTCCCAACACTCACTTTAATTTTCACCCAAGGGCAAACCATTTTTATTTAATTCCACTTGTCTTTTCTAATAAATGGACACGTTAACAATGTCCGCTAATAGAGATGATAATTTTTCCATTTTAATCTTGAAACTTTCTTGCCAATTCGTGATTTAATCAGAGATACATTTAAATAGGCTATACAGTAATTTCTTTGGAAGTCCGGTAGTTTCTTTTTACCTCAAAGCAATAAATATTTTGTATTCTATTATCAGGGATAAATGGTGAACTACAAATACTGTAGGAGTCAAGGTGAAACACATATTTTTAATGTTATAATTCCTGATAAAAATGGTGATAGGTTTCACTTTTATTCCAAATAGTTTTAAAAGGTCCTTAATATTAATAATTTGTTCTTCTCCTTCCTGGCTCTCAGTGACAATGGAGCCATATTAGCAAGTAATGAACCTCTGTGGGGGTGGATTAAAGCAGGTACTGCTGAGGTCTCTATGTTTACAGTGTGTGTATTTTGAAAGGTTTGCTTTACATGGAGTTGTCTGCCTACATTGACTGCATGTTGTTACTGCATATGTTTTTCAAAGCTGCTTGAAGGAAAGCTGTTCACATACATTTGTCTTTGAGAGTATGGGTTGCTCACCTGGGAAGTGCCCTGGAGATGATGGTCATGCATCATTTTTCCCAGCCCCATGGCTTTTATAAAGTTCACATGTGGAATCATACAATCATTTAGGTTGGAAAAGATCTTTAAGATCATCAAGTCCAACAACAAACCTAACACTGCCAAAACCACCACTAAACCATGTCCCTCAGCACCACGTCGACATGTCTTTTAAATACCTCCAGGGATGGTGACTCAACCACTTCCCTGGGCAGCCTGTTCCAATGCTTGATAACCCTTTCTGTGAAGAAATTTTTCTTAATATCCAATCTAAACCTCCCCTGGTGCAACTTGAGGCTATTTCCTCTTGTCCTATCGCTTGTTACTTGGGAGAAGAGATTGACCCCCACCTTGCCTACAACCTGCTTTCAGGTAGTTGTAGAGAGCGATAAGGTCTCCCCTCAATCTCCTCTTCTCCAGGATAAACAACCCCAGTTCCCTCAGCTGCTCCTCATAAGACTTGTTCTCTAGGCCCCTCACCAGCTTCGTTGCCCTTCTCTGGACACGCTCCAGCACCTCAATGTCTTTGTTGTAGTGAGAAGCCCAAAACTGAACACAGTATTCAAGATGCAGTCTCACCAGTGCCAAGTATAGTGGGACAATCACGTCCCTAGTCTGGCTCACCACACTATTCCCGATACAAGCCTGGATGCTGTTGGCCTTCTTGGCTACCTGGGCACACTGCTGGCTCGTATTCAGCCAACTGTCAACCAACACCCCCAGGTCCTTTTCTGGCAGGCAGCTTTCCAGTCACTCTTCCCCAAGCCTGTAGCACTGCATAGGATTGTTGTGACCCAAGTGCAGGACCTGGCACTTGGCCTAAGTGCAAGCCTAAGGAAGCAAGCTGTATTTTTGTTTCTGCTCATTCTGTTGATCATTGCTTACTGGTGACGTCCTGGTACCTGCTGCCCAAACCTCCACTGGCTGAGTATGGGGCTCAGTATGGGGAAAATGGTGTGTTCTTAGTCCTTTGAGGCAGCTACTCTGGGAGGATACTCTGAATGGTCTGACTCCTGCCCTCCTGGGCTTCTTTTTGCCTGACAAAAAATATGACTTCTGAGAAACTTCAGTGTTGTGACAGCTTTGCCTCTGGTAAGCCACAGCTTCTGTGTCCAGATTAGCCAAAGCTGGTGGGACAGCATCATGTCTGGGAAATGGAACAGCCAACAACGGACAATGAATTTTTGGAAGTGGAGAGTCAGCAAGGCCCTTTGTTACCACTGACACCATGACTTGCCAGGCAAAATTTCAGGAGCTCATAAATCAGATAGTGACTAATGGCTTTTGGAACCTCATGACTTAGAGTGGCTAACCATTCCAGGGTGTGAAAAGTTGTGACCAATGTTTCAAAGAATATCCACTGAACCCTCAGTTTCGTATAGTACAGGCAGCAGATGGTGAAAAGCATATCTGGACCTTCATTCTCTGTGGCTTCTGCAGTGGAGGCTTTTGTGGGATGAAGACTCCATCCTGATGCCTGGTGGCAGGATAGTGACATTCTGTGCAGGAAACTGCATGGCATCATAGTCAGTGTTCTCCAAGCTGGAGATGTCTGCTGAGGACTGGACATGCTGAATATCCAGGAGCAGACTGAGACTTATTGGTAAATGCGATGACATATTGATGACTTCTGCAACGAGCCAAGTCTCATGTGATGATAGGAAGTGAGAGATTTCCAATACCAGCCTATGTCATCTGCCTAATCCTCTCCTTGCATACATTCACTGACATTACACCTTTTGGGCAAGCATGATTACTCCAGCTACGTGTTGCCATGTCCTTTATGTTCTTTTTGACCTTTCCTGTCCCATGTCAGCAGCATTCAGGGAAACTTATGGGCCTAGGCCGCCACGCTTAGCTAGGGAAAAATGTATCTGACAACAGAATTGTGTGATTTGGGAGAAGGTGGGAAGAGGTAAAAGAGGGTTTGCTTGATCTTTCTTTGCTGGATGGAAGAAAGGAGAGAAGCGTAATGCTGTCTGTGTTAACAGCTACTGAGGCTCAGGTGTAACTTTCCCTCACTGGTGACTTCATCTGGCACCTTTAGTTGGGCACAAAAAGACACTGCAAACAGAATGCACACACCTTGTAAGCACAAAGCAGTAATTGCCCAATACACGCAAATGATAGCTAGGATTAATGAGGTTCTAGGATTAATGTGAGCAAGGGTTTGCTTCTGCTGCTCCCTGGAACAGAGCCTTGATAATGCTGAGTTGCCATCTTCTGACTCTGCTTTTTTCCTTTCAATATTTGTATGTTTCCACATTGCAGCTTCTCTTCCTAAATCCTGGTTCTTCTGATGATCCTGTCTTGACAATCTTGCCTCTGCCTGTAGTTTTACTTTTCTTATATTGTCTGGCTGTACTCCGCAGGCTTTCTCACAGCTCCTTCTCAAAGCTTAGCAATTTCTTCAGAGACCTGGGCTGTGGTTATGCCCAAGATGCCCTCTTGGCAAGGAAAATTTCCCTGTTCTCTTCCCCAGTAAGGCAAGAACTCCCGTCCCCTTTATCTCCATCTTCTTCCCCCTCCTCAACCCCAGTTGTCTTTCTTTTCACTAAAGACCAACATCCAAGTGAAAGGACCAACTGCAGCTAAACAAAAAATAGTCAACAAAAGTGTTGAAACAACAAAACTTCTTTCCTGGAGATGATCAATATTACTCATCACTTGTAGGAACATAAAAAGGGTTGAAATTTGAATAGTACTAATGAGGGAAGGGTGAGTGCCAGTATGACACAGTGCCAGAAAGGCCACTGAGGACCAGTGATGACCAAAGTTGCAAATTTCATCTAACTAGAAGAGTTGGATGGTTCTTAACAGAGTCTGCTCACTTGTTCTTTGCTCATTTGTTTGCAATTCAACACTGTAACTAAATTTACCGTCTATGACATCTCTTACTTAGAATGGATACAGAAGCTTTGTTCTCTTTGTTATCCCTAAAATCAGTTTCACTCAGCAACAATTTTCTGCTCCTTTAATGAACAATAAAAGAACACTTGAGCTTTTTATTTCTAGCTCTGTTATCATTCTGTGCCTGCAGTGAAACCCACTTTCATATTCTTTTACCTGTACTTTTGGGGCCTTCTCTAGCAGTCACCTATTTTCCTTCCACAGACTTCAAGCTGTGGTTTCCTCATCCTTGTTTGAGGGTTATTAATGTAACATACACTGAATACAAGGTTGGACCAGATGATCCTTGACATCCCTTCCAACCTAGTAGTCTATGATTCTGTGATACAGCAATGAGTTAGAAGGTCCACGTGCATATAGATAATGCTTTGGTAAGCAGTTGGTACCAATGCTTCCAGTTATGACAACATTACTAGGACATTATTAAAATTGCCCCACAAGAGTATACTTCTAATGAGGATAAACTGGTGAAATTTGTCAATCCTGCTAAGAATCTACATGATTTTGATGTCAGCTGAGATGTTTCTTGAGTGCTAGAAACAGAAAAAAACCTTTGAGTGCTTGAGAAACTTTCATTCTGGAAACAGATTAGGAAGTATATGGGGGGGAGGACATTGAGGGTGAAGTTTCTGTATTTAAACACTTCATCCTTGCCTATGTGCCTTTCTGGATCTGATTCCAGAAATATAGAAAAGCTACTACTGATTTATGTATAAAAAAGTTACTGATTTGATCTCTCCTGATATGTAGTTCCCTGCCTTAAAAAGTGGCATATGTTCCTTCCTCACTAGAAGTATGAGAATACACAATACAAGCACAAGCTCTCCTGACAGCAGGATGAGAAATACCAGACAGCATCCTTCCACCCTCACACACTTCTTTAAGACCGGTTGTTTGTCTTTACATACAGTGATAAAAAGCGGGATGTGATTATAAGATGAGTGTGGGCCATGCTCTAGCTGTAGTCAGCAGAAGTTGTAAAACTGTAATTGCTGTGTAGGCAACGGCTCTGCAAAAGGAAAGGCTTCTACATGTTGGATAAGATTTCCCAGATACTTTTGAGCTTAGGGAAAAAAAGGAAGAAAAAAAGGAAGCTGTGACTCAAGAGTCGCAGTGTACCAGAGACAATATAGCAATGATCAGGGACACATTGCTGCTACGAAGACTGCTGTGTTTGGAGACAGCTTAGTCCATGGTGGTTGCAGGCACTTATCTAGAGAAGCAGCTCCTGTTGAATCTCTGAAGGCACCTCCAGCCCCCAGAAGTACCCGTTTGCCTAGATAAAAGTAAATGATAGCAGAATGGCAAGTCACTACACTGTTATCAGGGACTATCCATGAAAATCTTAGATGCACACCTCTACTCAGCGTCTTTTCCTTTTCCACTCTGTGGGATGTCAGTGGTTCAGTTTCTCCTTCACTCCATGACTTATGTGTTCTCTCTGTCATACATCCATTTTTTCCTGACCCCTGCTCTGTATTTACAGGCTTCTGGTGGAAAACAAAGTGAACAACTGTGAGACATGTTATCAGAATTTTATGCAGATGTATGATTTCTTCAGGTGCACTCCATGGTTTTGGAAGAAAAAATTGTGCAGGAGTCTTGCCAGCTCCTGAATGTACAGATGCAGAAGGCAGCACAGACGACTTTTGTTTCCTATCAGTACGGCACATTCCTTTAAATAGAATGTCTGCCCTAAAAAAAAAAAAGCGTGATCAAATCAACAGTCTCTCAAAATGTCAAAGACTCTCAGCAAAGAGAGATACGATAGGACTAGAGACAGACAGCAAAACATCATCTGCTTATAAGGCCAAGCACAATCTCCCTCCTGCTCATGATCCCTTCAAGAACTGTAGGATATGTCCTCAAACGTGCTGGTGCTTCTCTTCCTGGGAATTAATGAAGATGAGATAAAGCATCCGTGTCCCATTCTGCTTTCAAACACATTCAGAATTAAACTCACTGACCCATTCTTTGTGATAATTGTGATTTGCAATAGTGAAACTACTCATTATACTTCAAGGTATAGCTTTCTTTTCTGATGTGGTAAAAAGTATTGCAGTAATGCTAGACTATGAGACCCAAACCCACCTTTTCTGAATTAACAGACAATAGGTTCTTAGCAATTTCTTTTCTGTAGGTATGAAAAGACTTTTCAAAAACCATACTGCAATTGTCATGACCTATCATTTTCTCTTACTTAGCTATATTTCAAATGTTATCCTTTTTTCCCTATTTTTTTTACCAATTTACGGCCTCTACCTAATCACAAATTGTTCTCATTAAAAAAAGTGTCAGACCCTTACACTTACATGAGTGTTCTACCAATATTTATGTGGGATAAGATTGTTTTTTGGTTTGCCTTTTGGAACTTCTTGGCTTAAGCAGTGCTTTCCATTTTTTGAATATAGATAGATGGAATTAAGTATGTAGTTATATACTGCATAAGGAACAAAAGTTTTTCAAAACAAGGATTGAAAGTGAACATAGAACCTTTTGAGAGGTCTGAATTAAAAAATGCACGGGACATTTTTCAGTTATTTTTTTTCCCTTGACATCCTATAACACAAAAAACATTTGTTCAACCAGACCAGAATGAATAAAAAGCAGATAACATCTCTAATGGAAAAATCAGGAAGAACCAAATACGTAAAGATGCTTTTGAGGGTCTTCTGTGCTGACAGTCTATTCAATGTTGCATTGCTAGGTAGAACAAATCCCTTTCAAAACTCTTGTAGAGCCTTCCTAAGTTACAGTACTGACTAGACGTCCCTAGCTTGAATATTTGTGTATGAATGACACAAAATGGCAAAAGTTAGGAAGACCATTTAACAATTCTTGCTTTATAATGAAAAGAAAAGACAGATATTGGAAAGCCAGGAAGCATGCTGCTTCATTGCATGCAGAGGCTAAGACATAACAGGATACATGTCCTTTATATGAAATTATATATTTTATTAGTGGAAACTGTTTTTCAGTTTCTCTTTATATTTTAGCCCTCAGAACACGCTCAGAATTCATCCCCATTCTTAAGCAGTACCTGTCCAGTCAACAGATTCACTTACCCCTGTAGAGAATTTATCTTCATTTTGTATTCCTTCAGTTTAATCTGCTGAATTCTTACAGTTTATATTGAAAATAAATAATTTAGAAATTAGCTGAAACAGAATTTATATGGAAAAGGCTGAAATTCTATGGCCTATGTGGAGGTCACATTCAGATCTAGGCTCTGCACAGTGTCTGAGATCTTAGGACTATATGTTTTAGTGCTCTCCTTTTCTTCTTTCTACCTGTCCATCCGCTTTGCTGTAATGATGACAAAAAATAGTCTTTCCCCTCCATTTACTGTTTTCTGGGAGCCCTTGAAAGTTTCTGTGCTAAAATTCTGGTACGTTAATGATAAGAACAATTTCAACAGAAGATGCAGTTTATTTCCCAAAGTACCATTCTTTTCTAACTAGGCATCTTTCCATGTAGACATCCAAGCAGTGATCTGAAGAGGCTGTGTAGTTCTCCTTGTGGGTGTACCATTCTGTGTCTGGGAGAGTATCTTCTGGCTTGGTAGGGTCATCTTTACCTTACTCAATTCTTCCGCCTCTAAAGAACATACATGTTACATTTGTTAAACCCATCTGGTGCTCCTGGATGTTTGTTAGCTGCTGAAACAAGGAGGGTGCTATCTGCCCCGGAGTTTGCCTGGGTTGCCACGAGGGACAGACTGGAATCTCTTCTTTGTACGGATGTGCACATGCAGAACTTGAAACTTAAATCCATTTTGAATACTCCCTTCAACTGCCTAAGTACTTCTGGGTTATAGTAATGTACTGTAGCAGCACTGTATAGAGCAGATGTATATAGTTATCCAAACATAGTACAGTTCCATACAACTGAGCTGAGAAAGACCACCTCCAGAGGCTCTAAAGGCTTCTTATTTCTTTATGCAATCACAGATAACAATCTACTCCATGAAGGTGGTTCAAAAAATAAAATAATAATAAATAATCTTGCAGTTGCTAGGCTTTCTAGCAGTTGCTAGGAGATAGGCAGCAGTGGTTTGTGATTTTGGAAAATCAGGTCCCCCATTAGGGGAACAAGGATTGATTTTCAAACTACTAGCAAGCTTGTTGTCCTGGTACTGTATGAACTAATATACTTCCCTAATGAAGTATCTGTACACTTATATAATGACTATATTAAAACAAACTTAAATATTCTTGAACTTTTGAAGCTTTTGAAGTTTTAAAACTTCTACTCTTTTTTTTTTTTTTTTTTTTTTACAGCCTAAGCTTTTAAGAATATCAGAACCAGAAACAGCAGGAGGATCTAGAAACATCAGAAATAGTGTATTTGACATTTCAGTTCCAGCAAGCTAGAAAGGTTTTTTTCCATCATGTTGTATGCCTTTTCTCTTTGGCACATCCTTTCCCTTTAATTTCCTTTTCATTCCTCTGAGTTTTTCATTATCTCTCCAGTATGAAACATTAGACCACCGTGCTACATAATAGAAATTAAATATTTAAGGGATACTGAATGCTGTGGTCTCACTGTAGATCAGAAAAAAACATTTGTCATAACTCTGTGTGTAATTGTGATACATGTAAATTTAACATCTTTGAAACTCACACTTCTATCTGTATGATGGCTGAAAGTAACAGCACCATGCTGGGTTCTAAATTAAATGTGTAGGATTAATGACTTGCTCAAGACTTGGTGAGAGTTTTCTATTACTCTAACTGGATTTTGAGTTTATCTAAATTTGTTTCTGCCTTCTTGGGGAAAAATATTAAATGTGTCAAAAGGTCTTCTGAGGTCCACTTTGAACTGCAATGATCTAATTCCATTAATATATTGGATTTCTATGGCTTCCAGAACCTTTATCAAGTTCCATTTATCCAATGAACATCAGATCTGGTTATGTGTCCATAACACAATTGGCCAAAGGACACGGAGCATCAGTTAAATGTTTTTATTTTTAATCGATTTAATGCTTTAATTACAAGTTTTCAGAATACTGATTTTTTTTCTTTTTTATTTTTTTTTCATTGTAGAACAAGTTGAAAAAGAGTAGAATGTGAATGGTAAATTCATTAACTCTGGAAGAGTTATGGAGAACTGGAGGAGAGAAATAAATGACCCTAAGAGTCATGAAAATATGAAGACTATCTGAAATCACAAAGTTGCTTGCAAGTGCTTTTAGAGCATTTGGTTAACTTACACATGCTTTATATCAATGGAAAAAGGGGAAAAGAAAAACCAAAGTGAACATAATATAAGCTTGTATCAGGCCAGCGCAGACTGGTTTTGATCAACTTGCAGTTAATTCTTAATTTACTTCACAAAGGCTGTGGATTTGCATTCCTGACCTTGGCCAAAATTCCTTCTTTCATAATCTGGAGCAGAAAACAGTTTTGGGTCTTCCATCCATTTCCCTGTCTTCTAAGAAAAGTGTTCAAGCTCTGGTTTTCCATCTGAAGACTTCCCACTTTGCAGCTGAAGGCAAGTGAATCTCCTACACTTCTGGGACTATTGAATGACAGGATTTTTGAAAAGTTGCTCATAACTCCCTGGAGTCTGGGATGCTGCAAATTTGTTATCAACCCTGAAATCACTCTTAATTCTGGACAGTCTATGAGATCAAAGAAAACTTGAGTGTAGAGAAAGAAAATAATAGTACTGATACTTGTAATTAAGTTTGACTTCAAGGTACTATCACAGATCTCTGTAACGCCCTGGACAATTCCTGTCTCTCCCAAAGCTGGGATCCAGTTTTCCCCTCAAGACTCTTCCTTACACGTTGCTCTTAATGAACTGGATTTGGATGGAAAAAAAACTTTCTTACATTTCCATTCCTACTTGTGTTTCTTCTGACTGTAACTTCACTCCTAGGCACCTCACTGTGATGTCTCTTTTACTCAGAGTATCAGCTGGATCTCCTTTCTCATGGGCCTCTTCTGCCACTGTCACAATGCTTGCCACATGGGGAACCTTTTGTTGTGCAGCCTCATGCTACTGAACCTGTATAAGCTCAGAAAACACCTTGATTCTCCAAAAGTCCGTTTGTATAATGTGGATATATTCTTTCCCAAAAGCCAGTAACTGAGGGAGGTTTACACCACCCTAATTTTACATATTCTCATACACGTAGTTTCCGGTACACCTACGTGGAACTAATCCTTAACCAACATAATAGTGAGAGTAAAGAATACACCTCATTACTGGATCCTGATAGGGACTGGACATCATGGCATGCATACCATGTCTGGGAAAAAAGTGTTTAAATTAGGGAAACCCTAGATGTGATTTGATGAATCTGCAGCCTCTTTAGCTCCACATCCTACCTTCACTCTGTAACCTGCTTTTTTTTGACATACGTGCAGGCCACAGAGTCTTTGAAATGCTAAACACACCATAAATATACGTAAAAAAGACTCTAAATTACACTTGTGATAATATATCACAGTTATGACCACGATTAAAAAAGCAAACAAAAGTAGCGTATAAATGGCTCTTTTGGAGAATGAAGTGACAGACTAGGAAGATTTTTACTTCCTAAATGATCCATAGACACTGTTCATTGAAACAGAACATGTGTAACTACTTAACCTCTATGAGATTTTTGCTGAATTAAAAGTAATGGCATTTCTTCTGGGTGGATAGATATGTTTGAGTTTCTTTGAATGTATTTTGTCCCAAACAATTTTACAGCATCTAGCACCTCAGTAGAATTAATTAAAATGATAAAATACTTCCAAGATACATGCCATTAATTTTCTTCAAATCTTTCATTTTCCACACTGAATATGTGTGAAATCATAGCTCTCTAATCTGATTTCCAGTACTTGTTGATTTCCTTTTTTGTTTCTGTGCGTTTGATTCTTCTGCACAGCAGTTACTTCTTTCCTCTGCTACTTTTGGCAGTGTCAGACAAATTACAAGCTGAAATTATGTAAGGAGCAAGGTTAAATATCTGCAAATTTGGAAATCCAGAACAAGTTATTTTACAAAGTAAAAATAGTAATTCCCTAATTTAAAAAATTTAGACTGATTTAAGGAGAGAAGGATCTTTAACAAATTATACGCAACACAATTCTGTTTACAAAAGCAGGTCAGGGTAATACTTCAGTTAATTTGGTGAAAACCACTAGCTGCCCCAAGGCTGGATCCTTATGTAAATAAGAAAATCATGTTACAAATATCATAGGCTGGGCAAAACTTCGTCCTGTCATGCGCTCTGACTTGAAATACAACTTTCATTTTTACAGTCTGTTTTTATAGCACATATCCTAAGAGGAATCAGATCTCTTATCTAGATCCTCAAACATCAGTGAAGTGAACGAGGTGCATTGATTTACCCTGTTAGCAAGAAAAAGTCTAAGCTCTCTGTGCTGCATTATCAATCCCTTGAGGTATCCAGTAACCTTGTGTATTTGAACTGCGGTATCTAGCTCCAGCATTTTGGAATGGACTGTGTATTTGTAAAAGAAGCATTCAGAGTTTCCTCATCTACTGAGTTGGTGGGTCATGTGATATCATTTAAAACCCATTGCTCCCGTATTTAAATATTACTGCTTTAGGAGGTTCATTCAGGAAACATTGCATGGATTATTCACACACACAAAAAACATTTACACTTTCATGAGCAGGAACAATAAAATATAAGAAAATCGAGGTTATTTATGCTTCAATAAAAAGATGTTACAAGATGGTTGATAGTTGCTTTGCACTCCTATCCAAAGGTATTACAGTTAAGAATGAATTTTTCTCTATTGCCATTACAAGCAAATTGTAATGCTTGCCAAATTTGCAGAACACATCCATGGAACATTATTCAGTGTAACACTTAATACTAACATGTAATGAACCACATTTGCATTTTTTTCATTAGCTACAGTTCCTGTATTTCTTTGGTGATATCTTGGAGTTTAATGTCCTACTTCTGTATAAAATCCAATGTAAGTTTGTAGTTGGAGTGTTTTTTAAAGAAATTTCTATTTCTAAATGTATTTTTGGAATTGTGCCCAGCCAGTTTCACTAGTTCTGTAGTTTTAAGCGAAGATATAGTTGGAAGGTTTTAAATGCTTGACTGCATAGTTTCTAATCTGGCTGTTAGAAATCAGATTGGAACTAAAACCTGAAACCAAGTATAGGCAAAACTTAGTAGCTGTTTAAAACTAAAGCTCAGGATATGGCTCTATTCCTTTAATCTTTTTTGTTTACATATATTGCATGAAATTATCCATATGCCATATCAATTTAAAAGAGTACTTCCTAATCAGGCATGATCCAATTCCTCCTGCTTCTGAGCTCATCCTCCAAGATTGTTCAGTCTCTCATTTTGTGACTCAGGAGGAGGCAAGGACTAACAAAGTTCTCACTGAATGCTTAAGAAGTGATGAGACATTCATCTCTGGTCCCATCAACTCTGCCCATTCTGATGTGGTCAGCACTTATCCTGCAAATACTCAACCTGTTCTGGATGTTTTTTCTTTTCTTTTTAGCAGAGAGGGGTAGGGGGCAGTGGACTGACTAAATGTTAGTCCTTTATTCCTCCTCATGACTCAAGGTTGTATCTCCCTCAGTCTATAAATAATTTGTTTCCGGATCGTGCAGTCAGATGATGTTTCCCTCCTTACAGTGCCATTCACCTCTGGTTTTCTTTGAAGATCTTTGTAGAGGAAGGAGATAATTTTTCTCTGCTTAAAACCCTTTGCTGAGGATGAGACACCATTTGCAGTTCCAGCGTGCTTGGACCAGTGTTGTCAGCCTACGCCGAGCAGATTGCAATTTGCTGGCATCTGGGAAAATAGTTTAGGGAAGTACCATTTGCACTGTGCATGCCTTGTTTTTATATGGTTTCTGAGGCATTTGCTACTCTCTGCTGTCAGACACAAGATACAGGTTCAGGTGGGTGTGTGGTCTCAGATGGTGCCATTCTTTTGCAGTTCCAACAGGATGAGTCAGAGAAGTGTTACTAAAATATGGCGTTAGGTTGATGTACCTTTATCTTGCTGTTTAGCCCTTATGTGTGCATTGCAGGGGGGAAGAAAAAGAGGTGTTTCTAAAAGACCTTCTGGTGATGTGATTTGGCGTAGGAGAGACCATCTGAGAACTCCTTTGTCTCCACAGTAAGGTAAGGAGGGGAGAGTTGCAAACAGCAGGCCAAAAAAGTGTTTTGTGCAGGTCTTTAGCATGTCATGTCTTTAGCAGAAGATGAGGCTCCTCAGACACTTGTACTTCTCCTCTCTCTGTAAACAGTCTTTTGAAGCAGTCTCTTCTATCCCACCTTGGGTCCTGTCACTCGCTCCATCTCTGTGTCTTACTTTACCTTAAACATGGGATTTTGAGTGGATAAAGCTCCTTCTTTAATACTTCTGCCTCTCTGCCTGGAGGATCAACTTGTACTATCTGACTGAAATGAATCTTTAAGAAGAGGTGCTTTACCTCCTCTAGCCATAAAGAAATTAAGCTCCTAGGACAGATTTTCTTCAGTCACAGCAAGAGGAGGCTTCTTCTCCTATACAGTTTCTGCTTTGCAGTCAGAAGTGAAAAAGAAGTGCTTCTAAAGGGAAAAGAAGCAAAGATAAGCACATGTCCCATCAAATCTCAGAAATATCTGAGGGAATCATCAGGGTATTGCCCTCCTTAAAAGACAGCTGCAGATCTCTAGACTAGTGCTGGATTGTGTATTCAGATGATAAGATTAGACATCTGTGCATTTCTCCTGAATATATCCTATATCAAGCTTTAAAGCCTCCAGGGTATTTCAGAAATGTTAAGGATAGAATCTTATGAATGACTACACAAGGCTGAGAATATGAAAAGGCTTTCTAGAGTCCATATGTATATTTGGTATAGGAAAGATTCTTGCTTAGGATAACTTCATTTTTTAATTCTTTTTCCTGGAATGTACTGGAGGTATAACTTTTCCCCAAGGAGCATATCAAATATATGTAAAAAGAAATGAAAGAAGCTAATCTAAAGGTGCTATGTCAGCATATAAGAAAGAATTGCTAAACTTTGCTAACAGGCAAACACTCAAAAAACTGCAAAGCAGGCAGGCTAACAACCCAGGTTGCTTAAAAATCCAGAACTGCTCAAGGTTTGTGTAAAAAGTCTTCAAGGCTAGACTGATATATAGGATGGGATTTATAGACATAGGTGTATCCTAAGGTGAACATCTTTAGGGTGAATCAGTCCAAAAGGGCTCTTCCACTGCATTCACATACAGGGAATCTAAGTAGCCTGTACAGACATGAACATGTATTTTTGGTCAGATGAATCCCAGGAGTGGTGTTCATGTATGCCTTTGGTAATGTGGAATTTGGATAATGAGGTAAAGTCTTTTGTGCTCAAGGAACAATTAAGACTGGCCTTGCTATCTCTTGTGCAGGCTGAGGAAGTGGAGACTCGCCTGGCCAGCACGGGATGCAGATAAGGAGGGGGCCCTGCGGAGGCAGGACAGCCCTGCTTTTTGTCAGTGAAGACAAGAAAACAGGAACTTGTGTAGTTCTTTGTTTCTTCGAAGGCTAGTGTGCCCGAGGACTGACCTCTGCCTCATTACCTGTGAAATGCATATTAAAGTTGACACCCCTGCATATGCTAATGAAGATTATCGAGATCATGCTAAACATATATGACTATAGCACTCGTCTCTCCACCCAAATCATACTATACGTCACCTAGGGGAGGGAAACCTTGTAATTTTGGGGATAAAGGGATGGAGAAAATGACTGTTAAATTGGGAGAGAAGAACCTCAATACCTGACGGACCAGCTGACGGGCTGCGTTCTCTTCCTCCACCCCAGCCAGGGACGCCTTCTGGGTAAGCGCTGCGCCTTTCACCCTCTGGTGAATGTTACCCCCAGGTTGTTGTACTATTATCATTGGTTTTGCTAGCAATATTAACCTTAATTAATAGCGCTATTGTAGTCAGTGAATTTATCAACGGCAATCTCGAATCTGTTCTGTCGCTCTCAATAAAATAACTAATTTTGATTTTTGTGAATCTGACTCAGTGAAAGTCCTTTGTGGGGACTCTGATAGATGGATCAGTGAAAGTCCTGGGACTCTGACAGACAAATATCGAAACTGCATTCCTTTTAACGCGACAGGTACCACAGCAGGATATCCAGAACAGAGTGGGTTCCCCTCCCCGCCTCCGCTGTCCCTTGTTCCAGGGAGCCTTCCAGAAGGATCATGTTCTCTTCATCTCAGACACTCGCAGATAAACACCCAGGGTCTTCCATTTTTCTGCAGAAATCCTCCTATGGCTAGGTGCTATATGATTGCATTTTACGGAAAGAAATTCTGATTCCACAGAAACCTACAGCAGATTAATCTGGCTTTCTTCCTATAGCCCTGCAGTGTTGTGATATAAAATATGTACCATTTCTCAAAATGTTGGGTTCAGCAATTATCATAATAATCAGACATGTGTTTCAGGTAAACTTTGAGTTTAATCATAGAATTGTACCCCATTTTGATTAAGACTTAGTTTACAGAGAAATTTAAACAAATAAAAATAACAGCTGTGCCATGATGTAATGACTAAGTCTGAAATTAGCTTATCTTAAATCTGTGAATGGCACTGATCTTATTTGACATGAGTAATTTCAAAGCCATATTAACACATGTAGCAACAAATGAACCAGTCATGACAGGAAGACAGGTCAAAACTTAGCTCACTTAACTTTACTATATTCTACTTCCAGTTTAATTCAAGGAAATGCGCCCTAGATTTTTGTGGAATTATGTCGTTTTGTACAGTAAAATTTGCTTTCCAATCAGCATTTCTAATTAGTTTTGGAAAACAAGTAATGATAAAATAACTGTAGGACTACTATCAGGTCTAGATGATACACTTTAGTCCCAGCATAAGAAACATGGTGGATGTAAAAACTTAGACACAAATGTCTTGTCAAAGTTGACAGGTTAAAGAGATAAGCTAGTGCAATTAAAGAGAAAGTAGGTAAGATTTTATATTATAAGGCAATATCACAGCATGAGCTAAGATTTTCAAGTTTGTACTCAATGCTGAAAAGATAGAAGATGACATGCAACTAAGGGACCTGCTCACACCCGAGTGTAATTGCAATTGGAACAAGATAAGTTATCGTACAAACATAACAAACATCTGTTCTGCTCGTATTCTACAATTTGTATGACTTGTCAAATACTGTACTGAAATCTTATTTCTTTTGTGATTTTTCACAAGTTATACTTTTGAATATTTACCGGAGGGCCAGTTAGACTGTCACAGTGACTGCCTTCTTCCTAGTTTGATTTTTATCTTGCTTCCTCTACAGCCCAGTATTTAATTTGGATCCAAGTAACGTGAAAATGTCTTTGTTGCCATCAGTTAGATAAATGTCTCCCTTGATTGCTAACAAGCACCAAACAGAGTTCAAAACACCAAGAACTATCTGGTATTATGCTGCTTCCCATTTGTTTGCATGTTGAACTAACGTAGGTGTCCCCATGGACTGGTAGGATTTGGTAGCCCTGCAGGGGCCCCAACAGATAGCCCTAAGAACTAATATGAAAGATCAGGTTCTTAGTGAGATGCATTAATGAAGAAAATACCAAGGTGCTTTGAAAATGACATGCTCAATATGAACACTGATCACAGTACTACAGTCCTTAGAAATATACCACCATTGATTCAAATCTCAACACTTAAATCACAGCTGTATCAGTTAAATGTCAGATACTAAAATGATAGTTCAAACAAGTATCGACATCTTTCCCTTGCTTTGTTTTCAGGTAATATCACTTCACCTCAAAACACAAGGAAAATTCCTCTTCCCCTTATGTAGTATCCCAGAGCAGCGATATGACAAAAATGTTGTAGCAAGTCCATACCTGTATTTCAGGACTTCCTTATGAAGCCTTCAGTGTTATAACGCCAATTTGTAGTGCGTAAGTAACATCCAGCCTTGGTGTTTAGCGTACTTAAACTGACTGTCCATGTTTTGGGATACTAAAATCTGAACTGAGCTCCTTGGTTCAACTCCAAAGAACACGGAGCTGAAGAGCTGAACTGTGGCACCTGTGTGAGCACATGATGGGACTTGCTCCCATGGTGCAACTGGGAATTGCTTCACGTGGCGCAACAGACACATCCTCCTCTTGTTGTGTGTGGATTGCACAGCTAGTAATAGCAGTTCTATTTCAGGTTATTCATTCATAAAATCAAAGCCCTTTGAACTGCTCTCACACCGTTTTCAGTTGTCTGCCTTGGACAAGCTATTTTGTCAACATTAGGAAGCCAACATGTTTCTTTCCTATGGAAGGTCTCCATTAAAAATATAGTTGTATAGCGGATGCAGCTAAGAGATAACAGAATAAAGGTAAATACTGGTGAAATGAGAGGATGGGTGGACACAAACTGCCACGTTGAGATAGGACTTTTCCCAGTGTTTGGGACATGGTATACCATTTGACTAAAATTTTGGATTTTAATCTATTTACATTTCAAGCTCATTGACCAAAATCACTACAGCTCTGGACTGTTTAAGTGGGCTAGGAAATAGAAGAGAAGATATTTAAAGGTAACTTAAAGATAATCAGAGTGCCATTTTCAAACTTGGAGTTGCCACTATGCCAGAGAGAGACTCAGCACGTTTCTTTTCATAGCTGTGTCTTTTCCCACTAGACAGGATAAATCAGTCACTCAACAACTTATTCACATTTGAGTGTTAGCTATTGTGGGTATGGCTTTATTTACTTTGAGAGGCTGAAAATATCTGTTCACAAACATTATTAGTCACTCAAAGCACTAGCTTACTGCACAATAATGTAAATTAGGATAAAGAGGCAGTTCAGAAAAAAGAAATACTAAAAAAAAGCATTAAGGTTAGATTAAATGAACTTACTGACTGCTTTTTGTTCCTTTTGTTCTTCACCCTGTGCTTCCCCTCACATAGAGACATACTCTGACTTTTGAACTAGCACATCGAATGGTTTGTTCTGTCTCTGTGGTGGTTTGGCCCCAGGCAGCAGACAAGCACCCACACAGCTGCTTACTCACTCATGCTCTCCCACCTGCAGCAGGACGGTAGAAAAAATAGGAAGAACAAGAGAAGAAAATTCACGGGTGAAAATAAAGACAGCTTAATAGGTGACAGAAAGGTGGGAGAGAGAAGAAAAAAAAAAAAAATCACTCACCCCCACTTCAGTCAGACAGTCAGCCTCTAAACAATAGTCATTACAGAAGCCACTAACACCATCATCTATTTCCCTTTCTAATGCTGAACATGACATCACATGGTATGGAGTATCCCTCTGGCCAATGTGGATCAGCTATCTCGGCTATCTCCCCTCCCAGCCCACTAATGGTTTCACAAGTGTACTGCCTCAGTCAAACTCTCCACCTGATGCTGTTTCATCCACAAAAAGAAATTTAGCTCCAACTCAGCTAGACCCAGTATGCTCTAGTATGAGTCCAAAGGGTCTGCATGTGGCATTAACATCCTTTAATCACTGGCATTGCTGACATCTCAGAAAAGGTTGTGAGCCCATGATGGGTGCAGCTCATCTGCCTAGAGGAAGATGTCTCTGCACTAGCTATATATGACTGCCTGTACAGGCAATGATGCCATAAGAGGTGCCCACAACTCAGCTGGCTGACTTTAGGGACTTCATTCACCTGCTTAAATAGAAGCAGTTCGTATCATCTGGGTCTGGGAAATCAGACAGGAGGCCTATAAGGTGCACGAGGTCTGAAATATTAGACTGTTATTAGAGTCTATCAAACCCTGCAGTAGCTGTAACTCAAATGGGTACCCATTATAACCATCCCTGCAAATAAAGAAGCTGTCCAAACAACCTGCTCTTTAACCTCTCAGTTCTGCAAAGGTATATATCTGGAGTTTACTGCCACGCTAACAACCAGCTCCACAAACTGTGAGTGTGGGGAAGGGAACAGAAGGAGGGAATGATACCTCTGAATCTGAGCAAGCAGTAGGAGAAAAATTCATCCCCCTGACTACAGGTAACCAAGCTGGTAGGATGCCTTGATGGGTGCCTGAGACCTTGCAATTCAGTGAGTGCTACCTGGGGCTTATGTGTCCTCAGGCTGATTTGTCAGCCTCTGTCAGCAGCAGATGTCCTTTTAGGAGCCTGCAGAGACTGGAACACAGCTGTGAGTCCCTTGGCCTTGAGAAAACTTGAAGGGCAGCAGAGGACATGGCATAAACCTTATGAGTGATGAATAACAGCTGGTTTGGGAACCAGTTATGAACCTCTACCAAACCAGATGGAAATCTCTCCAGGGCAGCCTTGAGCCTGTGATTAGCCATCCTCTAGCTGACTAAAAACAGGTTTCCTCTTTATTTATTTATTTATATTTGTCCTGGGAACCAGCTATGTGATGTAAGGTACAGCATATAGGCTGGAAAGAATATAAGGGAGGACGGAGGAGTAAGCAGCAATGAAATAAGAAAATGAGTTCAGAGGTGTCTGATTTTGAAGATTCAGTGGAAGCTGCCTGCCAGGCAGAGATGCTGTGATACGATGGTGCTTGGGTTGTTTCCTCCACACACAAGTCCTGGACTCTGTTGCACAAGAATACAATTGCTATTCCTTTATGATGAAAGAGTTTCAATTATGGAATAGGGTTTTTTTGCTGCTCATGGAGAATTCTAAACATTACTTGAGGAAAATGGAAACTCTTCAATTTTAATTTTTCTTTTGCTTTATTTCCTCTACATATAGTTTGGTACAAAGTTATTTATGGGAGGAATACAGCTGGTATAGCAACAGGATAATATTTTTTTTTCTACCTTTCTAACTTTAAATACCAAATATTGTGGTTTTTTAATAAAAACAATAACATAAACAGTAAATTCAATAAGGGTGTCATAAATATATCCAAAACCACATAATAGGCAGAGAGACTTTCCATGGTTTCTGAAAAATAATAGTAAAGCTTAGTATTACAAAGCAATATCTGATTTACTGTATTCAAAGCATGAACTGAATACAGCAAGTATTAAAAATGCTAATTGTTCCACCACAGGAGAAACTAATTTGTTTTAGAAATAAATGCTACTTTTACCCCTTGAGAAAATTCCTTATTAGAGTTTAAAATAGTAGTGGACCAGAGGGAATACAGAGTGTATTTTAAGTAACAATTTCCATACAAATAAAGCGAAAGCCTATTTAGCTATGCATTTCTATGCATCTATCACCAATGTATCTGACTACTGTTGGTGGCCAACATTTCATTTTCCATTGATTAGTGGAATTTAAAACAAACGTGTTCTAAACACACTAGTTGAATTACTTTCCACTTGAAGCATAAAAGTGTTGGAATATAAATTCAGCACTTTTTAAACCACGTCTCAGATACTGTAGAAAGTTATCTTTTCTTGCTGTACGAGTGAAATTGTCTTTCACTTGAGACAACTAAACATTTGCCTATCTAGCCTGTGTTGCTTGCATGCACTAATTGGAAATAGAGGTGTTTCTGAGATCTGGCAAGGGTCTTCAGTTTTCTGTAACAGTCCCAAAAACATGAAAAGGGGATTCTGGTTATGGAGGGAAAAGAAGTAACTGATGGAAGAGATACTAAGGTATTTTCAGCTCAAGCATGCTGTGACTTTACTGACAGCTGATTGTGCCAATTTCAGAAGTGTCTGTAAAATTCAGTGCTATTTTTGTTTTAAGACTCTAAATGCTAGCGTCACTTGGCAGAGAAGATATTCCAGGGGCACAACAGTGTTTTGTAGGAATTTTAAAAACCAGCCCACCCTCTCCTAAACAAAACCAAACCCTAATGGTGTTTTTGGATAACACAGAACCATTTAGTCTTGAAGGTGAGCTGGAGATAGCTGATGAAAGGGGCTTTCTTGAGATGTTTTCCATTTCATGTTTTGTTTTTGCTTTTTGTTTAGAAAAGTAACTAACTAATGTCTTAACATTTCCTGGGCTTAGTCCTGTTTGAACTGGAGAACACAGAGAGGGGTTTGAATAATTCAAATAATCAGTGTCTTCTTTTCTGACTGTGTTGTATGTGTGAATTTAGAGCTGAGTTTCCAGACTGACAGCCAGGCTGTTGCCAGTTCTGTAGGTATGATCTGGGAATAGAAAACTGCCGTCTTCAGGGCTGTCAGTTCAGCATTTGAATAGAAACAGGACTCACACATTATTTAAAGGACTGTACTCTGCATAAATTTTGAATACACTTTGCCATTACAGAGTCTAAAGGGCAAGCTATCAATCATTTTAGCAACTCTCACCCGATGAGCTGGAGTCGGAGTCAGAGTTTCACAACTGCTGTTCTCTTTCTCAGGGTTGTTCAGTGTCTGAGTGAGAAGAAGTGCCAAGGGCAGATATCTTGGGTTGGCAAAGTTCAAGAAAAAATTATTTTTATTATAAATAATCCTAGTATTTATTTGTAGCAATTAAGATACAAAATTTGTAGCAAACTTCCTCTCATCATCAAAGAAAACTGGATCTGCGCTACTTAAATTTTCTGTGAACTGGCAAAGCTATAGTCTCATCCCAATTCAAAACCAAGTTTTATGCATATTATTCCAATGTAATTCATATACATTTCTTGTCAAAGGGAAATATCAATCTGAAGTTAAAACATCTTTATAATTCCCAGTGCTAGTAGTGTGATTCAGTCAATTAATGGGGATGAAACTTGCGCTAAGGTGTTCTCAAAGCTAATGGCAACTGATTATTTGGAACTTTCACAGCCAAGTACAGGCATCCTTTTGAAAGCATTGTGCATATCACTCATCAAACCCATCAAGCAAATAAAGGCTGTGGTGCTTTTATTTTCTGCTTGACGTTTTAAAGATGTATCTCATTATCTAAATGTCCATTAAAGTTGCCTCTTTATTGCTCTGAAATAATGCAGTTGCAGTCAATATGTTAAAATAATATTAGAGATACAAATTAAAACCAAAACAAGGACATTTCTAGTGTAGGTTGTCACTTCAAGTGAGTAGAGTGACAGTTTAAGCTAGAATTTCTTTGTTTTTGTCAGTTCTCATTAGACCCTTAACATTAAATTAATGTACTGTGAAGTAATTTTTTTAACTTTCATTGCTTGAATAAAATATAACTAGAATGGCTACCACAAAAACTGAAATGGACAGAAAAATGAATATAATTTTTGTCATAACTTTTGCTCATAAAAAGACGCAACTAAAGACCTAATATAATGTCTGTCCCTAGAGGCCATACAATAAGTACCCCAACTACTATGTCTTTTGTAGAAAATACATGAGTCTTCCAAGCAAAATGACTTCGCACATCCCTGTTTTGTGTTCCTGTGGTAGCAGATTTTTCTGCTGAAACAAAGGCGAACAATAACATCAATTGTTGCAGATGGTTTTGAAGAACATAAACTAAAATAAGTCTAAAATGTATGTTAATGTAGTAAGCGCTGTGGTCATGGTTACTGTCAGCCAAATTATTTGTCTTATTTCAGTGATTTTATGAAGAAAAAAATATATTTAATTATGCTGATGAATTTGTATTAACATTGCCATGGAGAAGTACCAGTTTGTGGTGTTCATATTACCTCTGATGAGAATGCAAAACAGTTAGGATGTATGTTGGAGAAGTACTTCATACTTAATGAGATGAAGTTAGTATAAGACTTGAACATTTTGCCAATACAGCTGGGTTTTTTTTAAAGTTTGCACTCATTTCCTACAAGTTATAAGTGTGTATTTAAAGAACTTGCTGCACAGTGTCAAAAAAGTCAACCTTCTACATGGTTGAGAATAGTAAAGGTAAGATATCTTCCTTTGTCATTCTGATCATGTCAGACAACCCACTTGGTTATTTCATCTTTTAGTCTTTATCTCCTTCTACTCCACAGCTGAGATCATCTTCTCACTTTCAAAGCCTTGCACAACCAGAGGGTTATCCTGTAATAGTCTCAAAGTCCATTCTTTTTACTCTGTCGTCTTTTTCCTTCTAAGAACTCTTTTTCTATTCCCTCCTGATTATGAATTGTCTTTCATATTATCATGTATGTCAATATTCCACTAAATTAAGCGGAGAGACCTTTGTCCCTCAGCTCAGGAAGTTCTGATAGTGCTTGGGACCACAAGAAACAGGGAGGAAACGAGTCCAGGCTCCAGCGAAGAGCATTGTGTGTGCTGAATTCATGAAGTTCCTTTAAAGGTTGTCTTGCTTGTAACAGTGGTTAAATGTGAAGGCAAGATTTATGTTGTAAAATGCTAAATATATTTGTATCTATTTATATGCAGTATATGACCTCCAGGGGTCCATCCAACCTGATTTATCCCATGATACTATATGTATTAAACTGTTAATAAAAATAAGATTACATCATTAACTAAACAGTAGAATGGATCAAACAATTATTTTATCTTTATTCATTAATTTCACATAGTTTATATTAACCCTAGATTAGGAATTTCAAAGCAGTTAACAACTGCATCTGACAGCTCAAGCATGGCCTGCAGTTCCCCTATATTGTCATTAGTTGACTGTAAATACCCTGATTGCCACTTATTGCTTTACTTTTGCATAAACTGGCGTGTAAAATGTTTGAACAATAATTGACGTGATTTGAAACAGTGTGCCAGCTTCATTTAGGGTAAGTCTACGCTGAGTCAAGGCCACAGGTAAGTTAAGGGGTTGCTAAAATATTGATCGGCATTTTAGCGTTTTCGCATTCCAACCTAGATGTACACAGCCAACTGAAAAACTTTCAGTGTGGTTCTGATCAGGGTCAGTGCTAATGATGTCAACGGGGAAACACCAGTGGAAAGGTGGCAAAGTGTCTGACTGCTAGAGTTTTTTAGGTTTCTATTTATTTATTTATTTTTCCTAGATTGGTCCATTGAGAACCTGAGGCAACAGGCCACCTGCTGCACTCTTTGCAGTTCTCTGCCAGTGGTTACCTTCACTACAAATGAGAGTGTTCCCAGTCTGCTGCAAGGAAGGCAGATCTCACCTTTGAAAGGAAGTTTCGTGAGATCCAGCTGACAACACTTGAAAGGGCAGCACTCGTTTGTTTGCGCAGGCTGGCTGAACTCCGGCACTAATTGCCCCTTTGACGGCTGTGGAACTAGGAGGGTGACCAAGGGCAAGGCTGCACCCAGCTAGATGGGGAGAAGGGCGCTTGCCTGGGACCCAGGGAGCTGTGCCAGACACTGCAGGAATGATAAAGGCCACTTTCTGATCTGTCTTTTTTCTGTACCCTCCAGGTTTTTACCCGCAGTGCAGCTACAGCCATGTGATTCTGCAGAGTTATTCAATCAGCAGAATTATTTGTGTTTTACAGCAGTCTGTGAGTTAAAGTCAAACCTTTAGGAAGCTGTATTAGGTTTGCATGGCAAGGTTTTGGTAGCAGAGGGGCTACAGAGGTGGCTTCTGTGAGAAGGTGCTAGAAGCTTCCCCTGTGTCCAATGGAGCCAATGCCAGATGGCTCCAAGATGGACCCGCTGCTTGCCAAGGCTGAGCCCATCAGCAACAGTGGTAGCGCCTCTGTGATAACATATTTAAGAAGGGGAAAAAACTGCTGTGCAACAGCAACCAAAAGAGAGGAGTGAGAATATGTGAGAAAAAAAACCCTGCACACATCAAGGTCAGTGAAGAAGGAGGGGGAGGAGGTGCTCCAGGCACTGGAGCAGAGATTCCCCTGCAGCCCATGGTGAAGACAGTGTTGAGGCAGGCAGTTCCCCTGCAGCCCATGGAGGTTAACGGTGGAGCAGATATCCACCTGGAGCCTGTGGAGGACCCCACACCAGAGCAGAAGGATGCTCGAAGGAGGTTGTGACCCCATGGAGAGCCTGCGCTGCAGCGGGCTCCTGGCAGGACCTGTGAACCCATGGGGGACCCACGCTGGAGCAAGTCTGTTCCAGAAGGATTGCACCCAGTGGAAGGGACCCACTCTGAACCAGTTTGTGAAGAACTGCAGCCCATGGGAAGGACTCATGTTGGAGAAGTTTGTGAAGGACTGTGTCCTGTTGGAGGGACCCCATGCTGGAGCAGGGGAAGAGTGTGAACAAGGAGGTGAAGAGACAACGTGTGATGTACTGTCTGCAACGCCCATCCCCGTCCCACTGTGTCACTCGGGGGTAGGAGGTAGAGAAAACCGGGAGTGAAGTTGAGCCCAGGAAGAGGGGAGGGGTGGGGAGAAGGTGTTTTAAGGTTCAGTTTTTATTTTCTCCTTACCCTACTCTGACTTTTGATTGGTAATAAATTAAATTAACTTCCCTGAGTTGAATCCGTTTTGCCTGTGACAGTAATTGAATGACCTCTCTCTGTCCTTATCTTGATCCATGAGCCTTTCGTTACATTTTCTCTCCCCCGTCCAGCTGAGGAGGGGGAGCGATAGACTGGCTTGGTGGGCACCTGGCATCCAGCCAGGGTCAACCCACCACAGAAGCCTTTGCAGCATAGATGAGGGTATCAGTGTAAGGAGGCTTGTATTTTCAGGAATAGTATCAACAAGTCACAGCTATGTATAATAATTAAGTAGTCTGGGGGATGTTACACACTTTTCTTTCAGTAAGGTGTAGAGGTGTGTTTGTCCTGCTGAGATTCCATTTTTGGATATCTGCATACTGTTTTTTCACAAATTCCTCGTCAGTTTGCATTATGGGGTATAAGGGTATAGTATTCACTGTTTCCTAATTTTTTTGTCTAATGTTGCTATGCTTGACTAAATGCTTTCCTCCTTCTAGAACAGAAGTGCTTGTACTTCAAGAACATTGAAGGGTCTAAGTAATACATAAATGCTGGAGGATAAAAAGATCCCTTCATAATTCAAGGGTAGATTATGCAGAACTGATCTTTCAAGCCAAATAAATTTGAATAGTATTTAACATGAAAAATGAGCATAAGAAAATATTACTCTGGTATGATATGAAATGACTGAAATAATAGAATCGTAGAACAGTTTGTGTTGGAAGGGACCTTAAAGATCATCTAGTCCCAACCCCCTTGTCATGGGCAAGTACACCTCCCATTAGACCTGGTTGCTCAGAGCCCCATCCAGCCTGGCCTTGAACGCTTCCAGGGATGGGGCCTTCACAAATTCCCTGGGCAACCTGTTCCAGTGTCTCACCACCCTCAGAGTAAAGAATTTCATCCTAATATCTATTCTAAACTTCCCCTCTTCCAGCTTGAAGCCATTACCCCTCGTCCTATCACTGCATGCCCTTCTGAAAAGCTCCTCTTCAGCTTTCTTGTAGGCCCCTTTCAGATACTGGAAAGCTGCTATAAGGTCTCCCTGGAGCCTTCTCTTCTCCAGGCTGAACAACCCCAACTCTCTCAGCCTGTCTTCATAGCAGAGGCGCTCCAGCCCTCTGATCATCTTTGTGGCCCTTCTCTGGACCTGCTCCAACAGGTCCATGTCCTTCTTATGTTGGGAGCCCCAGAGCTGGACACAGTACTCCAGGTGGGGTCTCACAAGAGCAGAGTAGAGGGGCAGAATCACCTCCCTCGATCTGCTGGCCATGCTTCTTTTGAGGCAGCCCAGGATGCTGTTGTCTTTCTGGGCTGTGAGCACACATTGCCAACTCATGTTGAGCTTCTCATCCACCAACACCCTCAAGTACTTCTCCTCAAGCCATTCTCTGCCCAGCCTGTATTTGTGCTGGGGATTGCCCAGACCTACATGCAGGACCTTGCACTTGGCCTTGTTGAACTTCATGAGGTTTGCATGGGTCCACTTCTCAAGCCTGTCAAGATCCCTCTGGATGGCATCCCTTCCCTCCAGCATGTCAACCTGTCCACACAACTTGGTGTCATCAGTAAACTTACTAAGGGTTCTCTCAATACCAACATCCGTGTCGCCACCAACGATGTTAAATAGTACCAGTCCCAGTACCGACCCCTGAAGAACACCACTTGTCACTGCTTGCCACTTGGACATTGAGCCGTTGACAGCAACTCTTTGAGTGCAACCATCTAGCTGGTTCATTATCCACCAAGTGGTCTATCGGTCAAATCCATGTCTCTCCAATTTAGAGATGTCATGCAGGACAGGGTCAAATGTTTTGCACAAGTCCAGGTAGATGATGTCAGTTGCTCTTCCCTTATTCACTAACGCTGTAACACCGTAGTAGAAGGCCACCTAATCTGTCAGGCACGATTTGCCCTTAGTGAAGCCATGTTGGCTGTCACTGATCACCTCCTTATTTCCTTGTGTCTTAGCATAGTTTCCAGAAGGATCTGCTCCATCTTGCCAGGCACAGAGGTGAGTCTGACCGGCCTGTAGTTCCCTGGGTCTTCCTTTTTTCCCTTTTTAAAAATGGGAGTTACATTTCTCTCTTTACGGTCAGCAGGAACTTCACCGAACTGCCACAACTTCTCAAATATGAGTAGTGACTTGGCAACTTCATCCGCCAGTTCCCTCAGGACCCCCAGATAAATCTGATCAGGTCCTATGGACCTGTACACCTTCAGGTTCCTCAGCTGGTCTTGAACCTGGTCTTCTCCTACAGCGGGCTGTTCCTCATTCTCCTAGTCCCTGCCTTTGCCTTCTGCAGCTTGGGTGGTGTCGCTAGACCCAGTATCAGTGAAGACTGAGGCAAAAAAGTTGTTGAGTACCTCAGCCTTGTCCATGTCCCAGGTGACCGGGTCTCCCATTTCCTTTCTGAGTGGGCCCACATGTTCCCTAGAGTTCCTTTTGTCACTGACATACTTACAGAAGGCTTTCTTGCTGGCCTTGATGTCCCTGGCCAGATTTAACTCTATCTGGGATTTAGCTTTCCTAACCTGATCCTTACCTGCTCATACATTTTTTCTGTTTTCCTCCCAGGCTACCTGTCCTTGCTTCCACCCTCTGTAGACTTCCTTTTTCTTTTTGAGATTGTCCAGGATCTCCTTGTTCATCCACGCAGGCCTCCTGGCATTTTTGCATGACTTCCTCTTTGTTGGGATGCATCACTCCTGAGCTTGGCAGAGGTGGCCCTTGAAATATTATCCAGCTTTCTTGGGCCTTCTTCCCTCCAGGGCTTTATCCCACTGTATTCCATCAAGCAGATCCCTGAAGAGGCCAAGGTCTGCTCTCCTAAAGTCCAGGATAGCAAGCTTAGTGTGCACTCTGCTTGCCACCCTAGGGATCTTGAACTCCAGCATCTCTTGGTCACCGCAGCCAAATCCTCAAAAAAGGCTATATATCTGCACGTAGCTGTGCTATCAGGCATGGTATAACAGTGTGACTGTACTGCAATCTGATGCTAAATCTAGATGACATTAAAGTTTATATTCTATTGAAAATTATGATTTTTATAGCACATACGATAGGGATGTCTGGTCTCCAGAGAGAAAAATACAAATGCACGTATTTTTATTTCTTCAGCAAAATTTCATACTTGGCATCAATATAGCACAGATATCATGCCTGATTAACATCAAATGCTTGTTTCTGCTGCTATAAATCAATAGAAAGTTTTCGATATATGTTGCTGGAGAGCAGAAGAAATCTGGACAGAGTTTCTGTACACAAAAATAGAAACTGTTTCTTTACAGAGTTTCTCCTTGCCAGATCAAGGAGTATGGTATTTCTTCATGGTTGCTCTTTGCAGCCTCTTTATGAAAAAAAGATTGCTGTTGCTTCTAGAGAAATAATTTCCTTTGTGTTTGCCAAAGTACCTGAAATCCTTTTAAACACAAACTTAAAGAAGAAAATACCTTTATTTTAGCAAAATATAGGCTTAAATTCCTGACTATGAAATTGAAGTTGCAAGACAAAAAAAACCCCAAACTCAAAACCAACCCAAACCAGCAAAGCACAGTTCTAGATCACTCTTAACAGAAAGAATGTTCTTTAACTGCTCCAGGATATGAATTTGGTTAAGCACATAAAGGATGAGAGAGACCTGCAATCAGTTCTCCTCCTGTTTCTTTCCCCATGAGCTACCTTGTGCTGGAGTGCTTTCCAAGGCCACTTTGGCTCCTTCAGTTGTAAGGATATGATGAAACTGTCATTTCAATGCCCGTTATGCATTTTGGACACATTTCTGCTATATTCCAAATCTACACAGATATAAAAGCAGCAGAAGCAGGAAGTTGTTTCTGGGTCTCCTGATCTTCGGCTGCTTAGTTTCAGTAAGGCACCATTCCTCTGTGATTCCTCATTTCCTATTTACAGTCCTGGTACATAATGTCAAACCTTTCAGCCCTCATTTGCAGAGGATTTGGGGCCAAGAGCATGGTAAGAACTATTTTTGACAACTTTCTGTTAGCAAACACCTCCCTTAAATAAGGATAATTCTTCTCTAATTCCTTTGCCTGATGCAGAAGCAGTCACACTAAAGCTACATTTTGTGATTTTTAGAGACTCCAACCAAGTGACCATACTTTGTTTAACATTCCTCTGAGGCTGCTGATGTAAATACCTTTCTTCATTTTCAGTAGCATCATATTTTTATATAAAAAAATTAAGAGGCTAAGTTTATGTAGCCATATGCATTCTTAATAACGATGCTCTGTCATTTACACTGTTGGTTGAATATAGAGGCTGATTTGTCCTGCTTAGTTTCTGCTACAGTACACAGATTTCTATGATGAGTTAAAGGGAATATTTTACAGTTATCTGCAAGAATTTATTTTTTTTAAATGATTCTGGTACTGTCAGGTAATTATAATGTGTCTTCCCTAGCAGTAATGGGCACCACAGGAAATAAAACTGCAGTACAGACTTAATCAAATCGGAATGACAAGGTCATTGGAAAGTTAAATGGTTTTTTTTCATATTGGCAACGTGTTGCATAAAAAGAGTTACATTCAAATGTAAGATAATGTGCCCAATCATTTGCTCATAATTTTAATTTCATTAGAGGCATTTAATTACTTATTAATTACTTAAGAGCAGTAGCCATTTTAAAGTGTGCATTGCTGACATCTCCGGTATTTTTCAGAGTAAAACTCTGTAGTGTCTGCAGTTCAGTATCTGTTTATTTTCAATTTTTATCCATTAATGCTGCACATTTAATATATGAAAAGGCCATCTTCAATCACAACTATTTCAATATTAAGGGCCCAAAATTTAAATAACTGTCAGAATTTTCATTCTGTGTGCCTTCAACTCACCTCATATCTTCATTTTCTGCAAACAAAAAATGAAACCAGTGCAGCTCAAAGGCCTGGAGCCTTTGTTTGAACTAAAGGAATAAAAGAGAGAGCAACTTCATCAAAGGTCAGCTCTCCCCTCCCACCCTTTTTAGTTGAGGAAAAGGGTGACTTGAAGGAAAATCTCTGTTAGGTTGCTATGAACTACTTTTGAAGGGAAACTATTGCTCAACAATATGGTCTGTCCCAAAAGACTCCAGGAGTGTATTTTTTTGTCCTGGATGAAGCCATCTTTTACCCATGATTCAGGAATCATAGAATCATAGAATCACTGAGGTTGGAAGAGACCTTTGAGATCATTGAGTCCAACCATCAACATAACACTGCCAAAATCACCACTAAACCATGTCCCTCAGCACCACATCTACCTGTCTTTTAAATACCTCCAGGGATGGCGATTCCACCACTTCCCTGGGCATCCTGTTCCAGTACTTGTTAACCCTTTCTGTGAAGAAATTTTTCCTAATATCCAATCTAAACCTCCCTTAGAGCAACTTGAGGCCTTTTCATCTTGTCCTATCACCTGTTACTTGGGAGAAGAGACTGTCCCCTACCTCGCTACAGCCTCCTCTCAGGTAGTTGTAAGTCTGGGCCTGTCTGGGCAACATAACCTAGAAACAAGTGTATTTAATTTTTTCTCTTTCTGTTACTCCAAAGGCATTGTAGATTATGAGATTGGGTCTTATAAAGCACAGTATTCTTGCCTATGAATCCCTGCTTTTTAACTAGGCATGTAAAATTGCTCTCACAGGCTCAGTGGTAGATGCTCATAAATATGTTCAGTCAGTAGAGGCTTCATTTAATGTCAAAATGTTCACAGACAGAGTTTTTGACAGACAGGTGACCCACCATCTGAATGAAAATTTCTGTTCAGCAGGTGGAAACTACCAGTCTGCTGACCTCCTTGAATCCGATTGAAAAGTTGCAACATTCCTGAAGTTTTTGTTTTGATTTGCTTTGGTTTTAGGGGCATTTTTGTTTCCTTTCCTTGAGAAGAGTTGGTTTTCCTCTGGAAATGCCAGGTTAAATTGACTACAGAGTTTTCTCTGAAAGAAAACATCAGAGGATTAGGTTCTCAAAACTGGGAGTTAGGCTGTAGGAGGACACCATATTATACAAACCAGAAGGTGAAACATGCTGTATGTTTGCCTTTCTCCCCATGATGTAAATGGAGAAATGCAGCAGAGAAGTGGGTCATTCTGTACCATTGTTAGGAAAGTAATGGAGCATGATGATCTAAAATTAGCTGCCACCAAGGCTGGAGTATGTACGTCTCACATTATTGCTCTGAACTATCTCAACTAGTATATTTGGAGACGCATCCTTAGGAGTGTTTTATAGGTAATCTAGTGAAGGAAGTGTTTTGGTTGGGAATGCCCATGGGAATAAGGGGTAAAAGTGTCATATTCACAGGGTGTCAGCAATAAACTGCCCGACAAAGCTTTTCCTGTCATGTTTGTTTATTTGTTTGGGTAACACACCAGGACTTGTGAACACCAGTGCTCCAGGTGATAAGTCATTACTTCCTCACAGCTATCATAGCTGTGAGAGACTCATCAAGGAGTGTCAGTTAAGTATAAGTGTCAGGGGTGTATATTTCACGTTGTGAATAGCGTAAAATAAGAATCAAAGCCAGGGCATATCAAACCCTGCTAGAAGAGGTTATAATCTTACATATATATACACACATATATCATGCAAATGGAACCTAGGAGTTCAAATCAAGCTCTTATCAGCTCTTCTCTGTGTGACATATTTACAGGAAAAGATGTGTGAATGTCTAGCTTTCCTTCTTAGTTACGCTTGCAGAGTGAATTAGAAAAAAATTTGTCAAAGGGAAGAGGACCTCTAAGTGGTTTCACTTGCTCTTGCAGAGTCCTTCGCTTTCTTTTATGCACAGCATGTGTGAAATCCAAAGCAAGGGAAGCACCCAACAGTTTGTGTCTTTGCTACAGACACGATGCTTAATTTTTCTTTTGGTGCACTGCTTCTCCAAGCAGAGTGGAAATGCTGAGGGACCCAGTTCAAAGATCCAGGTAGCTCTGTGGCCCAGCTCAGCGACTCCCATGCAGGTTAGGAGTCCAGCTCTGCACAATCCAATGCAGGCTTGGGACAGAAACATGCTCTTCTGGGGGGTTGTGTGCACACCACTTACTGTTTTTACAGTACTTAGTCAGCTTTCATAGTTCCAAAATTTAGAATACATTTGGAGAGTGAAATTTATCAACATTTATGCTGATACCTTCTTGTAGGTTATTTTATTTACTTTTGTTGCCTTTTTAAAATTCAAGCTCAATTATTTGTATAGTTTGTAAAATGAGAGAAAAACCCCACAAACAAAAGCATCTTGGCTGCCTTTTGAAAAAGTTACAAGAAATAAAGGCACATGACAGAAAAGGATTTGTTAGTAGTAGTTTTTATGCTTTTAACCTGATCCACCTGTACATGTCTGCTCCATTTTTTTATTGTTGTTTCCACGAATATGCAAAGAGGTTCTTTAAGAATAACTATGAGGTGAAGTAGATGAAATAGCATAACTAGTTGAATGGAGTATTTTGGACTACTACTTTTTTCATATAAATCTAAACATGAATTTATGTGATGCTTTTGCTGGTGTCTGTTCTAGGACAGGATGTTGCAAATAAAATACACTTTAAAACCTTTTTCCTAGTTGCATTAACAATTGCTGAAAGATAGCACATCTGAAACTAGAGAGTGGAAATTTCAGTTTTCCGTAACTCAGATGGAAATACCAGGAGGAAGGAAGAGAGCTGAGCAATGTGGTAAACAATAAACTAAAAATCTATTCTGAAATCTATCAATATCAGAATCAGGAGAACATCAGAGGCATCTTCAAGTTTATAAGTCAGTAATATGTGGAGAGTCTGTAAAACTGTGGATCATACAGTGATCAGTTCTACAGACTTGCTAGTCAAGAAGCATATAGTGATAAAAAGGAGATATAGAAGTAGCAAGCAAGCATGGAAGTGTATATAAATGATAGAAAAACTAATGATGGAAACAACTAACATAAGCTACATGGTAAAATATCTGGAAGAATAATGAAGTATACCAACAGGATAACTGCAAGATATATGGCCAACACAGATAAAGGTAATAGAAAGGCTTAAAAAGGAAAAGAAAAAAACCCTCTTCTAAGTCATAGTTGAGTAAGAAGGGGAAAACCGAGGCCTGCAGACAAGATGTGACTTTATTTCATCAACCTGTAACCTCAGGATGCTGGTATGATGGAATTCTATTGCTGGTGAATTGCAGGGACTTTGGGAAGGGTTACTCACTATTTACTCCTAACACTTGAAGGGTATGAGGCTCAGCCAATGCAAGTAGGAGGCAGTAGTCTTAGGGAGACCAAAGGGAAATATTGTTTTCATACAAGTCATTATTACACTGTGGACCTCCTTACCTCAGAGTATCAAGAAAGTCAAAGGTCTAAATGGCTTAAAAATGTAACAGATAATTTTTTGGACCAAAGACCTGGAGTTTGACTACTAAAACTTACTCACCGATCACTAGGAACTTTTACCAGACAGAAGAGCATTCTCTGCTTACCTTGTTTCTTAAAGGTTTTATTTCCAAATATCTGCTATTGGCCACTATGGGATACTGTGCTAGAGTGATCTTTGGCTTGACCCTTTATGGATGTTGTGACCAAGGAAACATTTCAGGCAAGAAAAAAAGACATCAGTAAACTGATTTCATCATCACTCTAAGTTTTTCCCAGGATACAAGTAACCCCTCAAAGTATAATTATAAACAGACGAAAAAGACTTTCTTGTTTATTTTTAAAACATAAAGTTAGGAATTTGTTATCAATCCATCAGTATTTAAGTAGTAACAGAAAGGCTGATGCTTTACATTTAAGCTATTTATCTAACTAGTAGAAAGAAGAAACTTTTTTGTGCCATAGAGAAAAGCCAAGCTTGGTAAGCTGAAGTGCAGGAGCCAGACAACAGGCTCCCTGTTTATCCCTCTCTTGAGATGGGTATCAGCAAAGTACAACAATGTGGACATTCTTCAACAGCATGATAAAGGGATAACAAGTCTTGTTCATGTCAAAAGTGGTATTTGAGTACATAAAAAGGCTTCAGACTCAACAATAAACTAAATCACTGTAAAGTTTTGGACATTCTTCTCTAGGAGGTGAAAATACATTCAAATTACTAAGCAATAATACAATATTTCTGAATAAATTACACTAACAAAAAAGGAAGAACTATCGTCTTCTGAAATGAAAAATAATGCTTATGCTTCAGGTTTAATTTTAACCAAATATTTGAACTTAATCTCTGAACAAATCAGCAATTCTATAAGGAAATCCAATTTTATTCCTTTTCAGACAGCCAAATGAATAATGGAACAGAAATAAAATCATTCTTCTCAAGACAAATGGCCTTCTAGATCTGGGTAATAAGAAATACAGGTTAATTCTGCTGTGTGTTTGGCCTATATACTTTTGACCTATTTATTCATCTTGTTAAGTAAAAATAACTGAATGTTTACATTACTGCATAAATGGTTGCTAAATAAGCTTAATTCCTTCCCATTTTGATCATTCATGTCATTAATATACTTGCTTAATGAAACCTGAGTCAAGAAGGCAAGCAATTTAGTTTCAGATTGGATTTATTCAGCACTAAGGAATCAAAACAAGCAACAAATCAGACTTCAAACACTTGAGACGTTGAAAATAACTATCAAAACTGTCACCAAACTTTTATTGATTAGCTGAAGAATTCATAATTATTATAGGTGAATCATGTTGTGTTCCTTATGGGCACTAACAGTGAATACCTTTTATGAGCGCATTTCTCTATTCAGGCTATGTCCATATGTTTATCTGCTTCCCTCAAGGCCCTCTTAAAAATGAGATGTTGCATCTCATGAGGATATAATGGGAGCACAACTTAAGATACAATAACTACTTGCCATCACATCCAGTCATGAAATGTGAAAGACATTATTTTGCCTGCACTGTGCGTGTAATTCAATAACAAGCTTATATAGCCTAGACTACATCTCCTTTTGCACTTTTAGTTTGTTACCAATTAATAACTCTTTCCCTACCAATAAAGATAAATAATGTGATAGGTAACTGAAGTAATTTTCAGAGTCCAATATTTTCCGGCATTTCTAATCAAAGTTGTCTTACACAAAGACATTTCTTCTATGCTTTGGCCGTTGAACACTAGTGGAAGTTTATCTGTACAGGTCTCAAATAAGTAAGTGTTTGACAAGTAACCTCTGTAGCGGTCTCAAATAAATATTTTTTTGACAAGTACCCTTGATATCCATTCAGGATAAAAAACCCCATTAGAATGATGTAATATTATGTTTCTTATTTTCCTGGTAATTTCATATGCATACAAATGTGTGTGTGCAAGCACGCGCATTTGTGTGCAAGTGTGTATGCATGTGTGTATGTATTTGCCCCCAACGTACATGTATATATGCATATGTATATTTATGTATGTTTGCTTGTGTATTTGCATACATGTATATATGTATGTGCTACTGAAAGCTGTTGTTCAGTGTCAGTTCACTACCTAATTATAAAAACATAACCATCCGTTGTAGTCATCTTGGTATTCACTGCAGACTATCAGGCTGATTGAAAGGGTTTAGAGAGCAACCATCCTGTAACCCTTCAAGGGAGTTCATGTAAATCTTAGCTGAGACATATTGGGAGAAATTTTACACTATGCACTGCAATTTCCCATTTTGTGTTTGTTCTGTGAATAGACTCCAAACTCCAGGACCATCAGACCAAAGTATTTCATGAACTAAATGCAAATTAGTAGCAGGGAATGGCAGCTTTATTGCTGAGGGTGAAATTACTTCCCATTCCAACACTGTAATTTAAAACAAGCCTCACTTGCTTCTCATGACCATGACTTGCAGACACTCCACAGATGTATATTTTTCATAATTTTTGTCATTTTGTGGTATGGTATCGCCATGGTTTAACCCCAGTAGGCAGCTAAGCACCACGCAGCCACTCTCTCACTTCCCCCCAAGGTGGAATGACGAAGAGAATCAGAAAGGTAAAAGTGAGAAAACTCATAGGTTGAGATAAAGACAGTTTAATAAGTAAAGCAAAAGCTGTGTGTGCAAGCAAAGCAAAATAAGGAATTCTTTCAGTACTTCCCATCGGCAGGCAGGTGTTCAGCCATCTCCAGGAAAGCAGGGCTCCATCATGCATAACAGTTGCTTGGGAAGACAAACATCATCACTCTGAATGTCCCCTCTTCTTCCTTCTTCCCCACAGCTTTTATGGTTAAGCACAATATTATACGGTCTGGGATATCCCTTTTGTCATTTGGGGTCAGCTGTCCTTGCTGTGTCCCCTGCAAAACTTTTGCCCACCCCCAGCATACTCACAGAATCAGAATCACAGAATCACCGGGGTTGGAAGGGACCTCTGGAGATCATCTAGTCCAACCCCCCTGCCACAGCAGGGTCACCTAGAGCAGGTTAGACAGAAATGTATGCAGGCGGATTTTGAATCTCTCCAGAGTCGGAGACTCCACCACCTCTCTGGGCAGCCTGTTCCAGTGCTCTGACACCCTCAAAACGAAGAAGTTCCTCCTCATGTTTAGATGGAACTTCCTGTGGTCAGGTTTGTGCCCATTACCTCTTGTCCTATCACTGGGCACCACAGAAAAACCACTGGTTCCATCCTCCTGGCACCCTCTCTTTAAGTATTTATAAGCATTGAGGAGATCCCCCCTCAGCCTTCTCTTCTCCAGACTAAAAAGACCCAAGTCCCTCAGCCTTTCCTCATAAGAAAGATGTTCCAGCCCCCTAGTCATCTTTGAAGCCCTCTGCTGTACCCTCTCCAGCAGTTCTCTGTCCTTCTTGAACCTGGAAGCCCAGAACTGGACACAGTACTCCAGGTGCGGCCTCACCAGGGCAGAGTAGAGGGGGAAGATAACCTCCCGCAACCTGCTTGCCACACACTTCTTGATGCACCCCAGGATGCCACTGGCCTTCTTGGCCACAAGGGCACATTGCTGGCTCATGGTCATCCTCCCAGATCCCTTTCTACAGAGCTGCTTTCCAGCAGGTCGGCCCCTAACCTGGACTGGTGCATGGGGTTACTTCTCCCCAGGTGCAGTACCCTACATGTGCTCTTGTTGAACTTCATGAGGTTTCTCTCTGCCCAACTCTCTAGCATGTCCAGGTCACGCTGAATGGCAGCACAGCCTTCCGGTGGGTCAGCCACCCCTCCCAGTTTTGTGTCATCAGCAAACTTGCTGAGGGTACACTCCACCCCTTCCTCCAGGTCATTGATGAATATGTTGAACAGGACTGGACCCAGGACTGACCCCTGGGGAACACCACTTGTCACAGACCTCTAACTAGACTCTGTGCCACTAATCACAACCCTCTGAGCTCTCTCTGCCAGACAGTTTTCAATGCACCTCACTGTCCATTCATCCAACCCACACTTCCTAAGCTTGCCTATGAGGATGCTGGGGGAGACAGTGTCAAAAGCCTTGCTGAAGTCAAGGTAGACAACATCCACTGCCCTCCCCTCATCTATCCATCCAGTCACACCATCGTAGAAGGCTATCATGTTAGTCAGACATGACTTCTGCTTGATGAATCCATGTTGGCTGCTCTGATAACCTTCTTTTCCTCCAGATGCTTGGAGATGACACCCAGAATGAGCTGTTCCATCATCTTTCCAGGGATGGAGTTGAGGCTGACTGGCCTGTAGTTTCCCAGGTCTCCCTTCTTGCCCTTTTTGAAGACTGGAGTGACATTGGCTTTCTTCCAGTCCTTAGGCACCTCTCTTATTCTCCAGGACCTTTCAAAGATGATGGAGAGCGGCCCAGCACCGACTTCTGCCAGCTCCCTCAGCACTGGTGGGTGCATCCCCTCAGGACCCATGGACTTGTGGATATTCAGTTTACTTAACTGATCTCTAACTTGATCCTCCTCAACCAAGGGAAAGTCCTCCTTCTTCCAGACTTTCTCTGTTACCTGTGAAGTCTAGGACTCCCGAGGGCTGGTGGGGTGGTGTGAGAAGGAGAAAAGGCCTTGAAACTGTGTAAGCACTGCTCAGCAACAGCTAAAACATCCCTGTATTATCAACATTGGTTTTGCCACAAATCCAAAACATAGCTGCATACCAGCTACCATGAAGAAAACTAACTCTATCCCAGCCAAAACCAGTACAGGTATTTCCATGGATTTTGGCAGAATAAATTCTGAAATACTTCTCAAAGAATCTGAAACTTCTGCAGATTCTTCCAAGTAAATATTAGGACGTATTAGGACCTTAATGAAATTATTTCTGAGTTTCATTTCTGCTAATATGTCCTCGCCATTGCAGGAGGTTTGTATGAAACTTTGCCTAACTCATAGTTGCTAAAAAGACTCAACTCTCTGCTTTCAGATTATCTGTTCGTTACTGGGTGTCCCATTTATCATTTTATAGCATCTTCTGCTGATGAGCATTTCAGCTGAGGAAAATTTGCTGCAGTGATGTAAAAATATAGTGTTTCCATAATTATTTTAATTCTCTTACCTTGTTTTTCCTTCTTCTTTTGTTCGAGTTTTTATTGTTATAGGAGATAGCATCAAATCCATAAAGAATTGTTCTTTAATTTCCCAGTGTATATGTGAATACTTTTTTTTCAGATATTTTATATGCAAGCTGAATTTACATTGACTGTTGATGCATTGCATTATTAAAACCCAGGCTAAATGTTTCTTTTATGAATACTGCAGTGGAAAGTTTTGTTGGTATTTACAGATAGCTTGACACAACTTCTTAAAAAGATAGTCTAAAAAATTAAAGCTGGCGTCCCTGCTGTGTGCAATTGTTTACTTTTAACTTCAGAAACCTTTGACTCTTTTTCTATGTCCCAGCTGTTAAGCATGGTAGATAATTTGTTAGGGAATAAGTATCAAGGTAGCCCTTGATGCCTATAGGCAAAGACCATTAGGATCAAAGGAAAACTGACTCTTTGGAACAAATATAAGTGATCTAGTCTAATGTTTGGCTAGCTTTCAAGTATAAACAAAATTATACAGTTCTATGCTGTATTTGCCAACAAAAAAAAATCCAAAACCCACAGATGCCAGAAAGACACAGCTGTATGTTTGTCTCTGTTAATCCACCTGATTAAGACTCAGCTCTAGATACTGGGAAAAATTCTACTCCCATGTTAACTAAGATATATCTGTAAACTCAACTGAGAATAGGATTTGGCTTGATTCACTATTTCTCTTTTGATAAATCTATTCCCTAATTGTTTGTTCTTGCTTTGCAATCAAATCCCCTCAAAACAGTCAGTTGGTGGTTGGTTTATATTTTGCTTTAAATATTTTTGTGAAACTAAACCTTCAGCTGTAACTTTTTAATTTTTTTTAGTTATTCAGTTGGTTAACTAAATAATCTTAGAGAAAAAGGACACATATTTTCATTTTAATAATGAATAATGGAAGAACAATAGGTGACCATTTCCAAGTCTGCTGTCACACTATCAAAAAATGACAGAATAATGAGGGTAAAAAATGAAGACCATAATTGTAGTCTTCAGATTTGCAGAGGTAGCCAGAAAGTGGAAGATAATAAACTGTTTCCCACACTCAGTTTTGTGAAAACAAGAAATAATTGGTTTAAGTTGCAAGATTAACGGTATGAGCAAGTGTTTTGAGTATACAGAATACCAGAGATCTTTTCCTACGAATGTTATGGATGGCTCATCACTGAAATCTTTAAAAAAAGATTAGACACGTATCAGTCCTGAATTATATAATAAAAGTGGTCCTGGTTTTGCTGCAGGAACATAGACCAGATATTTTGACATCCTGATCCGGTCTCATTCTCCATAATTCAGTGAAAAGCAAATGCTTTTCACAGGGGCAGATTCAGCTTTTAATAGTGCCACAACTTTATTGCTTTAAATGCTTTACTGCTTTACTTCATTTTATTGATGAGGATACTTTGTTAGTCAGGTAATCTGTAGAAGGTTTTTTTTTAAAAGAGTGATACTGATGAAAGGAGGTATGGACTAACATATTTTGGAAAAAGTCATTGAAAGCATATAGGGCAACCAATGAACTACTTTTAGTAATGACTCACCACTGCAAACAAATCAGAGATCTGTGACACCTATAAGTGCACTAAACAAGATATAATTAATAATGTCTTGCCTTAAAACCAGATAGATACTATAACAGTGTAAACGTGTAGGAGGTACCCACGTAACAAAAATTGCTGGACAAAGAGCAAGATGAGCCCAAGGTCTGTGGATCAAGTGGTACAACCTGCTCAGACTGGCAAGACAAAAAAAGAAAGATAAGCAGCATGGGGAGCAGAGGAGACCTCTCTGGGGGAAGAGCAACATAGCATAAAACATCATAAAACATTTTTGAACCCCCGGTTCAAGAAGGGCAGGGAACTGCTGGAGACGGTACAGCAAAGGGCTACAAAGATGATTAGGGGGCTGGAACATGTTTCTTATGAGGAAAGGCTGAGGGACTTGGGTCTTTTTAGCCTGGAGAAGAGAAGGCTGAGGGGGGATCTCATCAATGCTTATAAGTACTTAAAGGGAGGGTGCCAGGAGGATGGGACTCATCTTTTTTCTGTGGTGCCCAGTGATAGGACAAAAGGTAATGGGCACAAACCTGACCACAGGAAGTTCCATCTAAACATGAGGAGGAACTTCTTTCCTTTGAGGGTGTCAGAGCACTGGAACAGGCTGCCCAGAGAGGTGGTGGAGTCTCCGACTCTGAAGACACTCAAAACCTGCCTGGAGGCCATCCTGTGCAACTTGCTCTAGGTGACCCTGCTGTGGCAGGGGGGTTGGACTAGATGATCTCCAGAGGTCCCTTCCAACCCTGGTGATTCTGTAATTCTGTGATAAAGCATGAAGAATGATGAAGAAGAATTTCCTTCAGTTCACATTTCTTTTGATAAAGCACTGTGTCATAGTTTCAGCTGTGATGGAGTTAACTTTCTTGCTAGTAGCTGCTGTAGTGCTATTTTGGATGAGAAATGGTGTTGATAGCACACTGGTGGTTTTGGTTGTTGCTAAGCAGTCAAGGCCTTTTCTGTTCCTTATACTGCCCTGCCAGCAAGTAGGCTGGGCATGCACAAAAAATGAGGAGGAGATATGGCTGGGACAGATGACCCCAACTGACCAAAGCAATATTCCATGCCATATGATGTCATGCTCAGCGTATAAAGCTTAAGGAAGAAGGAAGGGGGAGCATGTTTGGAGTTACGGCATTTGTCTTCCCAAGTAACTGTTATGCGTGATGGAGCCCTGCTTTACTCGAGATGGCTGAACACCTGCCTGCTGATGGGAAGCAGTGAATGAATTCCTTGTTTTGGTTTGCCTGTCTTTATCTCAGCCCAAGAGTTTTCTCACTTTTACTCTTCCGATTCTCAGGGAAAGTGAGTGAGCAGCCATGTGGTCCTAGCTGCCGGCTGGGGCTAAACCACGACACATTCTCAAACCTGATAAACTTGATGTCCACAACTAAGACCATCAAGGCCTGTACACATCAGTGCTAAATACATGGTATCACCTCTGTCATATTGTATACTCACACCTACTTTAGTTAGCAGTGTTAAGAACTAGCAGTTTTGTACATGTAGTGAAGATGCTTCATATTGCATAAGAACTGACCACTGTTGTGATGTATGAATGAATAAATTTGGCAAAGTTCAGCTCAGAAGTTTAAAACTGGTCTGATTTATGGGTCTTCTAAACACTCTTTTCAGAGAGACCTCTAGTTCTTCAGTTAATTGGGACTCAATTGCAACACTACTTAAGCTGTATGTTATCCATCTACAAGTCTTTAGCTCTTCATGCTCTAAGGTGATTTTTAATTGCAAAATTTTGGTTAAATGCCATGAGAATCCTCCAGTTGTTTCTTTACAGAGTTCTTTATTTTAAGTCTGTCTGAAGCTAATTTAAGCCTGTATTTAGAAAAATAGAAACTGAAATTACTCTGATAATGCTCGTATTTTCATATGCTAAGATTTTGGTCATGTAAAATACTTGGGAAAGTTAATAATGGTCATGGTCTTACAGAGGGCATAAACCTTTGAAGAACCAGGTCCCTATCTAGATAAGGTTCTGATCCTTCCTTCAGTTCTTACACAGGATTGTCAATGATATCAAGAGAAGTCTTTGTGAAGCAGAATAGCAGAAGTGGGCATTTAGCTAAAACAGTGAATTAGGAATACTTAATTGAGATTGAGAAGCTAAGCTTAGAATTTTTTTTTGTTTGTTTTTGTTTGCTAAGACTTTTTAATATGATAACTCCTTTATTTGTGTGTATTTTAGTGATGTTATATATGAAATACTTATTTAATTAAGGCTCTATATATTGGAAAATTGCCTGCAGTTACGAAAATTAAACACCAACATTGTGATTTATAGAAAAATTGGAAGGCTTAATAAATTTGGAATCTGTAGAAAAATAATTATTTGTTGGAATACATTATCACACACAGAATAAGGTAAGGTGATTAATATTTCAAAGAGAAAAAAATTAAACCAGGACAAAATCCAAGAACGTCATGCTATTCACAGACTCCTGAATCAAAACAGCCAGAAAGATATACGTTACTGAAAATATAGTCCAGGATGTATTTTATGGAAATATTTGTGATACACAGGAGACATTAGCATCACTTTATTTCAAAATGTGTGAAGAATCTCTAAATTCAGTGTGGTTTTCACATTTCTCTGATAAAGACTTGTAAACTAAGTCCTGAGAACTTCTAAGATCCCTTCCTTCATATACCAAAAAGGAAAAGGAAAAAAAAAAAAAAGCAGCTTAAAGAGCTTAAAATCCTTGATAACTGTATTAGAATAGAAATTCAGAGCATAATTGGTGTTGAATTTAATTACGTGGAGTATGCAGGGTGAAGAAGGTCGGTGCAAGCAATGAATGAGTATAGGGGGTTAAGCTAAGGTCACCGGAGAAACTGCAACTGCACAGTAAGGAAAAAATGGCATGAAAATGTGTCTGCAGCATATACATGGTGGAAAAATTGTCTTTGTCTCCACAAAAACTTCAAAGACATGAGACGTAAAATGGCAAAGGTATTTACTGAAGCTGAGATATCAGTATGATACCAGCATCTTATAGTTGAACTTACCAAAAATGATGACAGGTCTGACTGATCCCGGTGGTTACAATTTCAATCAGACTCTGAAGAGAGCAAACACAATTTCCTGGCAGTACAACTGGGTGAGAGGAGATTTAACAAATCAGGGGTCCCAGATCTAATAACCACAAGCACTTTAGGTTTCCATTGGCAAAACATGTAAACTGCAGAACAATGCTTAATGATCAGTTATGTTAATAAACTACAGAACAACGCTGTGTTCATTTTGCAGGTCTCCCATCTAAACCATGTCACGTGGATTTCTTGGAGAACAAGTGAGTTTTACATATTTTGGCAGTTTTCAGAAAATTGGGGAATGGAGAATATTAGAATAGATGAATACCACATAATAGACTTTTAATGGAGCACAGCGGTGGAAAAATGCAGCAAAAGAGCCAGTACTGAAGATAAATGTACTGACCTGTGCAGAAAGCTCCTTGAATATCTAGCAAGGGCTGAGACAATGCCATATCTACAAAGGAAAGACAATAGCATTACAGTTAGACTTTGATTTAGGGCTCAAATAACAGCCTGAACTGATGAGTCTTAATGAAATCTGTTAGGTAACTGCACGTGCTTTTAGCCGCTGCAAAGAGAATAAGAACCACAGTAGTTTACAGAGCTGAATGCCTTTTGCTTCATTTCTGCAAAGATGTCTATTTAAATGCAAAGGCAACTGCTGCAGCCCAGCTGACACAGGGTGGAACACTGACACAGCAATGCATTGCATTGCCTTCACCATTACAAATACATTCTCCAGGTACTATGTTGTAACACTTCTTAGTTGTATTTGCAACTAATTAATGTTATTTTCTATTTCCATATTGTGGGACCTCTCCCATGTTGCATATGTGGAACTTCGGGTAATATTTCAGTATTGGTGCAAAGGTACTCTCAGAACACATAACAGGAATCTTTTTCTGCTTTGAAAAAAAGAGTGTTCAAACAAATACATTTTTTAAAAATGGCAAACTAAATATTACTGGAAAATAGAACCCTGAAAGCAAACAAGGTGCTGTTGGTACAAACCCAAAGCACAACCTAGGAATTAAAGCTAGGACTGGATGTCAGGAGGTTTCATCCCTTGTTTTTGTTATGGCAGAGTCATGGAATCACAGAATCACAGAATTTTCAGAGTTGGAAGGGACCTCTAGAGATCATCTAGTCCAACTCCCCTGCTGACGCAGGAATGCCTAGAGCACATTACTCAGGACTGCATCCAGGCGGGTCTGGAAAATCTCCAGAGAAGGGGACTCCACAACCTCCCTGGGCAGCCTGTTCCAGTGCTCTCTCACCCTCACCGTAAGTCCTACATGTAAACTTTGACAGGTGCCCTTTCTCCCACCATTTTCCATATGCAAGTCATTCAAGTCCTGAAGATCTGTGAGGTTAATTCCTCCACACTTTCCAGTTTGCAAGGAGTCCATTAGCTAGGGTGAATACCATGTAGTCATACTAGCTAAAATATTGTCTAATATGATCTTGCTGTTTTGGAACTGAAAACAGATAGCATGAAATAATGCTGCAAAGCAAGATTTATGGGAAGAGCAATCATTAGAGATTTTTGGCACAGCTTGCCCATGTAACATAAGCAAATCCCGTTCCACTGGTATCACTGAAGTGGCATACACATATACAAACACTAGAGCAGAGTCCAGCTTTTCATCTAAGCCCAGGGTTTTTCTGTGCTAATAGAAATGCTGTAGAACAACTAGGGCTAATCATTCAGAGCAATGCCAGGGGAGGCCTGCAGCACCTGAACAGCTGAAGGGAAGAAGGTGAAATTTTTCTCTCACACACACACTCTCACACACTCTCATTTCATCTGTGGCGAAATTCTCTTGAGTTAGAAAATGGGTCAAGCTAGATGGTGTTAAAGCTTATCTGCATAATGCTTCTGTTCTTGGGTCTTAGGTTTTCTGACAGGAATCAAAATCAGGAAGATTTTTCCTGCTGCTCAGGTGGAGCCAGTGTTCAAACCGCCTGTGAGGAGCTGGTCCCTCCTGCTGACCCGTTCACTAGGTGAACAAAGGCAGCGGCTGGCTATGCTTGCTTCATTACTTAAAATTAGACAGAACAGAGTCTTGCTTTCCCTCTTGGCAACAAGTATTCTTAACAAGCTGCTTCTTTACATCACCTCACACTATTCCCTCTGAAGCTGCGGGTTGCTATTACAATTCTAAAATGCAGTTTAAATTAACGCACATGAGTTTTGGCATGTAGATGTTAAAAAGTATGTCAACAGTAATATGAAATTTAGGGGATGTCTTTCACCTTCCCAGTGCTCTCTGGGACAATTTTCAAGGGTTTTCTTCAAAAGTGCTTCAATGAAAATACTGAAAATATTTTCTTAAAGATTTTTTTCTCTGCTTTTGAAAAGAGAAAGTGTGAAAGAAGCAACATGATGCCTCTTTCGTTGTCACAGAGCTTGCACACTTTGCAGGTTCAATGGTTCAACACAGCATCAGAAAGCCATTAATACGTGGCTGCCAAAATGGGCTTTGAAGCACAACCGCCAACTCAGAAAGGCAGAAAAAGCCCACATACGGTGTTATGAAAGCCACATCTGTGTAAAAATCTCTTAATGTAGGCTAACCAATTGACAGCCTCCCCAGGTCTAGAGATGTTTTCATCTTTGTGGTCTTTTGTATTTGTATTGATGAGACAAACCTGTTTATATTGTAAACATGAACCCATGAGTGCACCTATACTTCATCTCATGCATTCTGAGTAGACCACTCAAGTCAACAGGGGCTCATAGTGTGTCGAAATAAACCTATTCTGTAAATCTTTGCAGTAGAGGTGCATCCACTAATCAAGCTTTGAGTTGTGACTCTTTCTCTATTAACAACGCTGATGTTCAAATACATTTTGCAAAAATCCAGCTTTATTGATTTCAGTGCATATCGGATACAAGAAAAGGCTCAACTCAACCCTTAAAAAATAATAAATAAAAAGGCATCCAGACTTTGGAGAAATAAAAGGTTATCTAAACTGTATTTCTCAGGTGTCTTAATGACTGCTAATGAAAAATTGCACAGTTGACAGCATGAACTGGCAGGATTAAAGAAAACACAAGAAATAGTAAAATCCTGCATTTTCATTTTTTTCCCTGCTACTGATTTGTGGTGTCCTATGATCATTTGAAAAGTGATCTGTGCAATCCTTATCTGTCATGGAAACAAATTCATTCACTGGGTGGCTGAACAACATGAGGTGAAATAAATTTCTCAGAAGCCTATCCCTGGAAGGCTGCTATCCATTACTGTTACAAGTTTGCAATGGAAATGGCTTTATTGCAATACAGAGAGTATGATAAAATTTAAAGCTCTGTGAAAGGTACATTAGAACAATAAATATAATTCAAATAAAATATTAGTGACAAAATACTGCTGGATGTGATATGTTTATTTCTTCTGACAATTTTTTGAATTCATCAAAATAAATGTAGAACTCCTTAAATCTGAAGTTAACCCAAGGAGTAATAAAAATGAAAAATGATGCACAAATTGATGTATTCACATAGCATGGGGATTAACACTTTCTCATTTTACCTATGTATAGTACCTAAGTTTGCAGACTCTCTGGCAGATGTGATCATCATAAATCAAAAGATTCATCATAGTCAGCTACCTAATTTCATCTTAACTCTTCCAGATGTTCACTGTCTATACTTTAAAAGCACATTATGGATCATTATCCTCTTTTCAACCAGGAGTATCAGAGCTTGTATATCCAGTGCAATTATAATTAAAGCCTGATAACACAAGGCACTGAGTAGCCTCAGCACGCAAGCTTATTTACAACAAAGCACTTAATTATATGCCTAACTTTAAAGATGTGCTAAAATACTATTGCTTTAAGTGGGACTTTAATGCAAGCTTAAATTGGAAAGAATTGCTTTAAACCTGCAATGAGCTGTGGGTTGATGGGAGTCACATTGCAAGTTTGTGGTCATTGTTCTTCTCCCACATAATTTCAGCTTTACAGTATTTCCCACTGACATATTATATTCAGCTTGATTGAACACCAAATGTATAATACAACAAAGGCTCCAGTGAAGCAACTTACCCTTTAAAAGTTTTACCAGATTCTTCAAATTTCAATTCATCATTGATTTTTAATTATGAAAGGAAGGAAAGGTGTCACTTGGCTGAATAAATAAAAATAACAATATCCATAAAAACGCCTTTAATCTTTCCCATTTTCAGCAAAAAGGAGGGGGGAAGGTACTTAGACACAGATTTAACCTAAAAAATAAAAATTTCTGCATAAGAAATGGGTTCTTGCAAGGTAGCTTCTCTGGATATCAGTGTCTGTCTGAACAATGGACTGGGATCCATTACACAGCCTCAGGCTCTACAGAGTTTTGGATTGTTTTGTTCCCGCTTGGCAAGGACTCTCACTGCATGATCCACCTCTCTTGCAAGGAAGCCAGCTCCTAACATAACAAGGTCCACACAGGCTGCTTTTATGCTCTAGGGTGTGTTCCTGGGGTACAGCCCAGCTGGCGAGTACTTTATATATGCACGCTGCCATCCAGCTCCTCTGTGCCAGGAGATCAATGGCTGAAACTTCTGACTGCCACAGTCACTTCCCCATTACACTCCAGGCAAGCCTGTCAGTTTTCTGATCCACTAGTTTAAACTCTCTAGTGACTATGTTCTGGAGGAAAAAAAAAAAGTAAGCCTAGCAAAGAATTTGCTTACAACTGTCACGTTATGGTTTTAAGTCCTCAGAAATTATGACTTCACAACCAAATATCAAACTTTCTGTGATGTTTTCCCTGCCCATTCTGGTCTCACCTTTGGTGAGTTTGAAGACTCTCAACGTCCCAGACTGGAAAGCTCATCCTGCCCTCACGCCTCTTGCATGATATACTTATTTTGTTGTCTTCTATGCTTATTCCCACCTCTCATATAGCATATATCCATTCAAAATTGGTTCCCACCCTTCCATCTGCATTTTTTCCCTTTTCTCTGCAAAGGCTTCTTGAAACAAAGATTCAGTGTTTCATGGAAATACACCAGTAGCTGGTAGACAACCAACCAATTGTCCTTGACTGTAGTATTGACAATTTCTCAACAATAGCCTTTATTGAAGTTTTAAACCATTTTCTTGGTCAGAGTAGCTGTTTGAAGTGCAATTGAATAAGCTATCCAGTGCAAATTAGGCAGGTATTAGCAAATAATACGAAATGAAGTTGCTATTACAGATACACCTTACAATTTTCAAAATGTGCAGCAGTCCTGTGATTCTGTGATTCTGTGACATCAACAGCATTAATTGTGAGGGAGAACAGTGTTCACAGACAGCTCTGATTCTTTTTTCATGCCATTAGTAGTGAAAGGGTGAAACAAGATGAGCCTGTACTTGTGTCTGATGTAAAGCCAGTGAAATACAGTCTCCTTGATTTCAGCAAGCTGTGTGTGCATCATCCCCTTCAGCTTAATTCTGTGTGAGCTTCAGAATAAAATATGTAGTTGCATTAGTGTTCATAAAGACAGGATATTATTTTCTAACTGGCATATGTGTATATGTTACTGGGAGAATGGCAGGGAATGACGTGTTCAGAGGGAACTTCCTACTTTCTGAAATAACACAACTTCTACACGGTAACTTTCTCAAAGTTAACATTTGACTCTAAGTTATGGCTACACAGGTGAGGGTTTTGGCAGAACCACGTACTGTAGAGATAATAGGATGGAATCACAGTTCTGCTAACTCTCTGCTAAGGAATACAATTCTTTCTGTTCATATTTGATTTTTCTAGCCTTGCCTGACCTCTCTTACACTTCCATTTGAGTCAATTGAATATTTTACCCTAACCTACCCTTTGGCTCCAATAAAAGAAAAATTAAACAATATTGGCATACATTGATCTTCTCTCTTTCCATAATCCCTTTGTCAATGTCAAAAGAAGTAAAAAGTTACAGTAGCTTTTTTGTAGGGTACCAGCATATCTCAGGTGAATGAAAGATAAAATAACTAAAACTTTCCATTATGAAAGAAAAGTAGACAGTAAGTACTTACTAATGATTAATTTTTAGATATTATCTATGATCCATCTTACAGGATTTAATTATAAGTTTACACTTAATTAGAATGGAAAGCTGCTTCTGCCATTAAACAGTGCAGACTAACACGTTTCAACTGTTTTTTCCCTTGTCCAAGTTGGTGCTTATCAGTTAATTTTGGTTTTACAAGTGGCACTAAACCCTTCTGAGAGCCACATAAAGGAAGACTTCCTCTTTCTTCTATAATGGCTAAATATTTTTTATCAAGATGCCTAGAAGAGTATCTAAGTCTTATGCAATTACAATTTACATAGCCATGACTTAGCAACATGTCAGAATACCATGGTCATGTTAGAATTAATGAAGACAGCTGAAGAAATACAGAATGTAAAAGTGGGTAGTGGTTGCAAAGGTTATTTTGGGATAGTACTTTGAATGTAGAAGCAGCTCAATAATATTTGTTGTATATCTTTTCATGAAGATTTTTCAATGCAGTTTGAAAGTAGCAATGAGGGAGTGATGTTTGTATAGAATTTTCCACCCAGTAGGATACAAAAATATCTAATGTATGATCAGGGACATATGACATGGTGACCTGAATGCTTTAAAGCACTGCTTTAAGATGTTCTGTCTTGTAGGATATTGGTATCTAAATACCTTTGGGGATATGGACCCAAAATTACTTTTCTTTGACTGGTTGGGTAAATTCATTTCACTTTCACTTAAATCCTTTCATGCTGATGTATAAATGAGTCTCAGTATAAATGAGTGCAAAGTGTCATGCTTTTTTTTTTTTGTTTTTCTTACTTCTTTCATAATATAAACTGAAATCTGTTCACCTATTTAGCTTGACACTACAGTTAAAAATGATGTTCTGGATAAGTCCCATAGGCAGCTTAGGCACAGTCAGCTGGAGGATTAGCATCTTGTGTTGCACTCATGGATTCTTGCATCTGATGTAAACAAGGAATAAAGCATAATTGACAGTCAGAGGCTACATAAACCTATTTCATTACATTATCATACAAGGATAGTATGGTGATTACAAAGCTTATTACCTGTGCCTAAAATAATGTCTCTTGTGCAATACTGCATGTAGGAAATAAAGACAGTGCTCTAAAAATAACTGAGAAACTGATGTCAAAATTAAGTCTGATAAATACCACAGAATTACATTGATGCTACTGAGATAGATTTCTGATATTAAAAATATGTAGAATCTCCTTCCAACGTAAAGTCTATGCCCATAGTCTATACCAAGATGTAGTGAAGCTATGCAGGAGGAAAATGAGAAGGGCCAAAGCCCAAACAGAACTCAGCTTGGCCACTGCGGTTAAAGATAATAAGAAGAGGTTCTTTCAGTATATCAATGGAAAAAGGAAGACTAGGGAAAATGTAGGCCCACTGATGAATGAGATCGACACCCTAGTGGTGGAAGATGTAGAGAAGGCGGAGTTACTGAATGCCTTCTTTTCTTCCGTCTTCACTGCTAAAGCTGTCCCTCGTGAATCCCAGACCCTGGAGGCAAGGGGGAAGGTCTGGAGAGTGGAAGATTTTCCCTCAGTTGAGGAGGATGGGGTCAGAGACCACTTGACCAAGCTGAACACCCACAAGTCCATGGACCCTGATGGGATGCACCCACAAGTGCTGAAAGAGCTGGCAGATGTTATTGCTAGACCACTCTCCATCATCTTTGGAAGGTCATGGGGAACAGGAGAGGTGCCTGAGGACTGGAAGAAGGCCGACATTGCTCCAGTCTTCAAGAAGGGCAAGAAAGAGGACCCAGGGAACTACAGGCTGCTTAGTCTCACCTCTCTCCCTGGGAAGGTAATGCAGCGACTTCTTCTGGATGTCATCTCCAAACATGTTGATGAACAGGAGGTTATTGGAAGTGGTCAACATGGATTTCCCAAGGGTAAATCATGCTTGACCAATCTGATAGCCTTCTATGATGTTCTAACTGGTTGGCTGGATGAGGGGAGAGCAGTAGATGTCATCTACCTTGACTTCCGCAAGGCTTTTGACACTGTCTCCCCTAACATCCTCATTAGGAAGCTGAGGGCTAGACAAGGAGACAGTGAGGTGGATTGAGAGCTGGCTGTGTGACAGAACTCAGAGGGTTGTGATTAATGGAGCAGCGTCAAGTTGGAGGCCTGTAACCAGTGGTGTCCCCCAGGGGTCAGTACTCAGTCCAATCTTGTTCAATATATTCATCAATGACCTGGATGAGGGGGACAGAATGTATCCTCAGCAAGTTCGCTGATGATACCAAACTGAGAGGGGTGGCTGACACTCCAGAGGGCCACGCTGCCATCCAGCGTGACCTGGACAGGCTGGAGTGCTGGGCAGAGAAGAACCTAATGAGGTTCAGCAAGAGCATGTGTAGGGTCCTGCACCTGGGGAGGAAGAATGCTAGGCACCAATATAGGTTAGGGGTGGACCTGCTGGAAAGCATCTGTAAGGAAAAGGATCTGGGGGTCCTGGTAGATAGTAAATTATCCATGAGCCAGCAATGTGCCCTTGTCGCCAGGAAGGCTGATGGAATCCTGGACTGCATAGGCAAGAGTGTGGCCAGTAGGTCGAGGGAGGTCATTCTGCCCCTCTATTCGGCACTGGTGAGGCCACAGCTGGAATACTGTGTCCAGTTCTGGGTTCCCCAGCTCAAGCGGGACAGGGAACTACTGGAGAGAGTCCAGCACAGGGCAACAAAGATGACTGGGGGATTGGAGCACCTCCCTTAGGAGGAAAGTCTGAGAGAGCTGGGACTCTTTAGCCTGGAGAAGAGAAGGCTGAGGGGAGACCTTATTCTTGCCTATAAGTATCTAAAGGGTGAGTTGAAGGAGGATGGAGGCAGACTCTTTTCAGTGGTTCCCAGTGACAGGACGAGGGGCACCAGGCACAAGTTGGAACATCGGAAGTTCCATTCAAACACAAGAAAAAACTTCTTTATGGTGAGGGTGACAGAGCACTGGAACAGGCTGCCCAGGGAGGTTGTGGAGTCCCCTTCTCTGGAGGTTTTCCAGACCCACCTGGATGCAGTCCTGAGTAATGTGCTCTAGGCATTCCTGCGTCAGCAGGGGAGTTAGACTAGATGATCTCTAGAGGTCCCTTCCAACCCTGAAAATTCCGTGATTCCATGAATTTTCATTATAAGTATTATTACTCCCTCAATAATTTTTATTCAGAACTCTGAGCTATAAACTCTGAAACAATTTGTCAGAAATTTATAAAAAATGAGAAAATCAAACCTTTAATGGATTCTAGATCAGAAGGAAAGAAAGACTGCTTTAAAAAAACTGTTGTCCTCTTTGTCTTCTTTCATCTCAGTAACAACCTGTCTGTAGAACAAGTACTTCTTACTTTCAAATATCCATTAAAAATGTAAGTTTCAACAATGTGATGAAACAACCAAAACATAATAAATTCCTATATGTCACCTGACTCATGCAAGCTCATTGCAAATTTGAGCTAAAATGTATATTCATTAATTTCTGTCACTGATTTGCCCTATGTTACATTTTCTGTGGACTAAAAATACCTGTCTGGTCAGTCAGAAGGGCTCAGCTCATGCTACCTGGACTTGTCTCAGCTTTTATGCACTACCCACAACAAACAGAGTAAGTTGTAGGTTATTAATTATTATTGTGGTTTGCCATTCTGAAGTGCAATAATCTTTTTTTTTTTTTTTTTAAATGAGTGTGATCCCCTTTTTCATTCCATCAAGTCTATTCACTAACAAGGGAAAATATGATTTTAAATTAAAAACTCATTCTAGGTAATATTGGAAATACACAGGAAAATATTCCTGTAAACCACACGCAGGTGCCTCCTCATCTGACTTTATGCATCTGCAACAAGATATGTCTAGACATAAATTCATAGTCTGTTTTGAATCTATTCATGGCTATTTGGATTACAGACTGACCTTTGTATATGCACCTCTCCATTAGCTTGGTAGGACTTAAGTACTATCACTTGATCCTTACATTTTACCTTTGGTCTTCTAGGGACAGCTGCCTTTCTGCAGGGTGGCATTTAAATATTTTGTAACCCATACAGAGTCACTGTTGTTTCACTGGTAGTGAATACATAAATTCTGGCATGTATTTTAGATGTTTGTAAAAAATATGAAGAAAGGTTATATTGATATATATCTCAGCTTCAGCCTGCTGGCACTAATGGATGTTTAAAGAGGCTGACATTGCTTGAAGCATCTTTTACTGTTGCAGAAAGTCATTTGACAAAGCTTAGGTTCCTCACAATTGTGCAACTGTTCAACTCTCCCTAGTAAATTGCCCATCCAAAATCAACCCCACAGCTTTAAACGCTCTGCTACACTCCCTCAGTCATCAGAATCTAATCTGTATCTGCTTTCAGGCATACTTTCCATTCCTCCTCTAGATTATGAGATCTTCCAGCAGTGATCATCATTTACTACATATTTCTACAGATTTAAGCACAGTGAGACCCAGACAGGTAAAGTACTATCTCATAAAAAAGTTAAATAAAATTATCGGTAATTTCAGAATGCCCATTTTAATCAAAACTGCATCTGAGGTAAAATGTAAGCCTTACTCAGAATAAATACAGAATAAAAAGGCCGCAGATACCTTGTTTTTCACTTCCTCTTCTTGTCTTGAGTTTAGATACCCAAACTGCACTCAGATGGTTCTCCGGTAACTTGGATGCATTTTCTTGAAATGTAACTCTCCTAGCTCAGACTATCAATTAACACATATATCTGTGGCTTTAAATGCTTTAGAAATACTCTTCTTCACCCTGTGTGATCTGGTTTTCTTCAGTACGACAAGGGCTGGCAAAGGCCTGCAAGATGCTGTCAAAATATGCCAAATCCAATACTTCCCCAGCCTACATATGCCTTGTCTAGCCCATCACTCACTCACCATAACAGCTACTGTTCTTTTCAAATGAACTAGGTTACATCTAGGTTTGGTCTGTGTCTGCTGACTCTCATGTATTATGAGGTCCTAGAAAAAAACCACATAGACAGAAAGAAGTATCTCCCATAAGGCAATGCTGTAACTCAAGGCCTGACTGAGATCAAGGATTCAAAGACCTCTTTCTCTTCAGATACCACTGTTATTCAAGGCCTGGCACTGAGAACAGTGGTCATCTACTGTTGGACACCCTCCAGGACTGCACATCAATACTGCAATGGCGAATACTAACCGCACTATTGTCACTGTCATGCATTCCCTTCATAATTCTTCCCGTTCTTTCTGTCTCTTTCTTCTACCAGTGTAGAGACAAAGCAAGGTTTGGGGCCATTTCAAAATGCTTTATATTTCCCATGCATTATCTTTGTATCCGGGGCCAGAAGGTTTCAACAATCACTGGTGAAGCAGGCGTTAGATGGGACATTGAGACTTCCCTTTGGTTAAACAGTGAGCTACTAGTCATAAGTGAAGTTCCTCAGGGGTGGATACTGGCTCCAATATTATTCAGTATCTTCACAAACAATCTGCATAATGAGATTGAAGGCACAAACATGAAGTTTTCATATCATGCCATGCTGGGAGGAGAGGTTGGTACAACAGAAGGAGGGGCTGCCACATGAACAGAACTCGGCAGTGAGAAAGGTAGGGCCAACAAGAATTACACAAAGTTTAACAAAGAGAAATTTAAAGCACTGCATCTGGCACAGAATAATTCTAAGTAACTGTACAGGCTGAGGTCTTGCTGGCTAGGGAGAAGTTCTGCTAAAGAAGACCTAGGAGTACTGGTGGACAGCAAAATGAATACAAGCCTGTGGCCTGTGGCCTGTAGCAAAGAACACAAATTTCTGGGAAGTGTCAGCAAGAGTATACCCAGCAAATCAAGGGAGGTGATTATTCTTTTCTATTCAGTACTTGCCAGGTCACACCTGGAATGCTGTCTCCAGCATTAATTCTAGTTCAAAAGAAACATAAAAAACTGGAGAATATTCAACAGAGGGCTACTGAGATGCTTAAAGATCTGGAGAACTCAACATACAAAGAAAATTTGAAGGACTTGGGTTTGCTGATCTTAAAGAAGAGAAGCATCATCAGGGATCTAGTCACAGTCTTCCAGTATAAGGTCCCTGTAGAGAAAACAGAGGCACTCTCTTCACAAGGAAGAACTGTGACAGGACAAGAAGCAATGGATACAAGTTGCTTCATAAGAAACTTTGTATGGATATAATAAAAAAGTTCTTCAGCCTGAGAACGATTACATATTTAAGTAGATTGCCTAGAGGAGTGGTGGAATGTAGCTTGACAGGGCCTCAGATAACCTCATCTAATATCCTATTTTCAACAGAAGATTGGACGAGGTGATCTCTGGAGTTGCCTTCCAAACTGGACTTTCTTTTGACTCAATGATTTGAGTCAGAGAAGAATCAGTTTTACAGACCTAATCCCTCTTATTATATCTCCATGTTTGATTCAGAAGCATAAAAGAACTCCTGTGTTGCAATACAGATTTGGACCAATACATCTTGAGGCTGTATAGATATTGTATACATAAAGTGACAAGAGGGGGGAACCATGAAATGTTAAAGGACAAAAGGGTGGTGGAGGTATACAAGATGTGTTGCAGAAGTAGTTTCCAACCACAAAGGAGTGTCCAGTTAGCAAATGGATAGAAGGCAATTCCTGGATCTAAGGCCAGCTGCCATTTCTGTCAGCAGCATTTGACTGGTTTCCCAGAACAGATATGTCTCAGGAAGAGCTGATAAATTAAATAAGGGGCACAAACCACAGAGTTGTTTATCTTCTTTGTTCTAGGCAAGAGAAGAATTTTTTTTCAATGTAGATAATCACCCATTTTGTTCTGATTCTGACATTTTATATAATGCAAAACAGTTCAGCTTTACAATTAATGTCAGATTGCGTACTAACTCTCTAGACCTCCCATCTACTCCTGTGCAGTGAACACATTTGTCCAGCTGCCAATTGCTCAAAGAAGCCCTGGGGAGTGCTGTCGGTGTCCCACCCAGAAAGGACACCCAACAAAAGGTGACTACAAGCTACTTGTATGTGAAAGGCTCTGTTGAAGACCATACCTGATAGTAAATATTTTTCCTTACAATTTTAATCTAGCACAGGGATCCTTCATCAGTATGTCAACCCAAATGTCAGCCCTCGGGACTGGCTGTTCTCTCCAAGAGCCCAATCCTACCAGTCAACAGCAAAGCCAGCACACCATTTCCCTTTTTCAAGCCCCTGCCTTCACAGTACAACATCCAGCAGAAAAGGCTGCTGAACAGGCTGAGCATCTCGACAGATAAAATGAGAGATTTACCAGCTTATTCAGCATCCCGAGATAACAGTAATAGCTGGATGCAGGAATCTGCCTTGCCTTAATCAAGTAGCTGCTTAGAAGACCTGCAGGTTACCAAAACTCACCTAGGAGAACAGAAGATGGCGGGTCTTAACTGCTACTAATAAGCTATTGTTCCAACTGGTCACAACAATGAATGAAATGAAGGTGTTCTGGCAGTCTTGACTGCCTAAAATATCCAGGATAGATGAATCCTAGCCTGCGCTTTTTTGCTGTATGTAAATACTACCTTCCCTTGCGGGGGGAGGGAGGGAGTGGAAGAGTTTTGAAGAAAAAAATCATTATGTTTTGTGTAATACTCAGTGCAGTGATCTGTACAGTGATCCTTCAGAAAGGCTCTAGAGAAAAGGACTAATGCTGAATTTAGAATAAAGCTTGAATAGGTTCCTGGAAATGAGACATGGTATCCTGCAATGAAAAAGCAGGGGAAAAAAAATGGGTAGTGGTCCATTCAGTAAGTGCTGTCCAGTTTGTGCACTGAAAATGGAATAATTCCAAGGGAAATATGGTAGGGTAGGACAGGAGAGATGTTCTGTACTTATTTACTGAGAAAAAATAATCTATTTTTTGTAAAATTCAAAATACTATTTCATTTGGATATAAGTGACTCAGACCTGATGAAGCAGTTTTTGAGAGTGGTTAGGTTCTTGATATATTTTTCACATTCAAATAAGCTCTGCTATGGCGGAGGGAAAAGCAGACAGCTGTTACTGCTGTTTGTGTGCAGGTTTCCATTTCTCCCCTTGCATGTTCTGACTCTATGCAGAGAAGCTGTGAGAATTTATTAGTTATATGGGGTGAATTGTTGTTGACTTATAAATCAGTAAATGGTCTAAAACACAGCAAACAAGGTATTCTTAGATAAAAAGGAAAACTAAATATTTCATAATCACTGAAAATCTAATAGAGAAATAAAGAACACATCTTTCTGGTGAATTTCTAATAATATAAATAGCCTTTGGTAAGCAGGAGAGCAGATTTTTAGTCCCTCCTGCCCTTAGAAAGGGCTCCTTTACTGAGAAAGGCCTTTGACCATCAAAATTACTTTCTAGTTTGTTTAAAGCTAGGCAAAGAATATAAGAATAATGTAGCTAAAGTAAGAAGCTACAAAAAGACCGATTTTGGGCTACTGGTTAGTTTTCCTAACTAGCTAAAGGAAAACTTCACATGTCTCCAGGAACTTTTTTTTCTTAACCCATTGATGATAAAATAGAGACACTTTCCAGCAGATCCAGCACACAACCTATAAGCAGACCTGTAGCCAAAACCTGATGATAAAATAGAGACACTTTCCAGCAGATCCAGCACACAACCTATAAGCAGACCTGTAGCCAAAACCAAAGGTCCGTATAACCCAGTGGCCTGTCTTCAACAGCAATTAGTAGTGGATGTGTAATGTAGAGGAGACATATTGTGGTGTATCTCTTAGACATTGTCTCAGTCTCCAGCAATTTGCAATACATGGACTCTCTGATCCAGTGGTGATTTCTTTATGTTGAGTGAGCCTCAGTACATTGTTTTGCATTGAACCATCCAATTTTCCCTTTAATTTATGGAAATTTTTGTCATCCAGAATGTTGTATAGCAAGTAGCTCTACAGTGTAACCACGCACCATGTGAACAGCCACTTTTTGCTTTTTACGAATCCTGGTCATCCACTTTCTGGGTGGTTCCTGTTATGTGAAAGAGCTGCTTATTCTCTTCCTCTAAGTTTTCAAAGAAAAAGTGGCCATAGCTGTTGTGTGCTGTTTTGAGCTTGGTGGTGTCAGCTTCGATCAGGCAAGCCCTTACATATGAACTCAATCACAGAAAGGTCTGAGCTCCCAGACTGCAGTAGACTATATGCCAGATATTGGTTCAGTTTCTCCTAAACACAGCCCTTTTGGGCAAAGATTTTTTTCAGGCTCATCAGGGAGATTCAACTAGTCACAGTTTATGTGATGGGAGTCTGTGTAAGGTTACCAAGTCTGTAGCCTTCCATACCAACAACTGAGCTTTTAATTTATATCCCATGGAATGCTCCACTAGGATATTCTACTTTAAAACGGAGGTGCTGGTGGCCAGGCAGGTTTCTGCAAACCCTGGAGTTCTATTGAGTAGAGTTTTCTTTTCTGAAATAGACACTGTCTCTGAAGACTGACAGATTTTGACAGTGTCTATTTATAAAAAGCACTATGACAAGCATGTCAAAGTGGTGATGGAATTTGTTAAAAGTTTGTGTGAGAATTGAAATGTTTTGTCATTTACTGTAACCTCCATTTTAGTGTAGTCTTCTGATGGCAAAGGCTTGTGTTTAGCCTTCTGTTCCTCTGGCTTATACCCAGCTTATTGAGAAAGCTTTAATAATACCATTTAGCTTTTACAGCATTTTTTATCTGAAGCTTTAAAGTACTTTACAGGAGTGGGTACTATTATTGCAATTTTTATAGGCAGAGGAACAGATTGGGTTACATGGTAAATACACAGAAGAATTATGAGTAGAGCTCAGGTTTCTTGATCTTTAGGCGAGTGTGCTAATCACCAGCCAAATTTATCCTCTAGGAAAACAGTGGGAGATGGGAGGATCTAACAAAGTGGGGATATAATTTTTGAAGTTATCTTTCCAATGGTAGAAGTCCTCCTGTTGCGATGCAAAGATGAACTATAGGCAAATAATAACTGATCTTTTTTTAGCAAAGATCAGTGTAAATGAAAGTTCAGCATGATGCATTGAATGCTTCCTGCCCTAATGAGGAGTTCTGCACCACTGTTCCTAATGATGAGCAAGACAGAGGCTTAGCGAATGTTGAAAGGGTTGGTTACCCTTTCCAGTTACAGGAGGGAGATGGGCTTCAAAGAGCACAAAGCAAAACTTGAACAAAGCAAGAACAGCATTCTCAAACTCAAATTAGTTCAACATTTACAGCACTCAATGAAGCGGAAACTTTTTATTGTTAGATTAAGTCAGAGCAGATATGCAACAGGTAGAAGAAGAGCAATGAACTCAAGTGTTGCTTCCTGCATAGGATCATGAGTGATGAAAAACTACAAGGTCTGCCATATGATGTTCTATAGCAAATGGAACTATAGTGTGTTATAATTGATAACTGTGTGTTTGGTCCTGACAAAACCAAAATCAAGTCCTGCTTTTAATAGTAAAATGAGACAGAATAAATTAATTCTTGATGGCAAATGACAATTATGGTTGAACATATTTGTTTTCCTTCTTTTAATACTAATTTTCTATATCTTTTTGTACCTCTTGTCTACTGACTTTCATTTAGTGTTTTATTATCTATATTTAGAAACACTTCTTTTCACACAAAGGCATTTCCTTTCAAACAAGTGGATAGTATGAAATGAGGTGCACTTTCAATTATACGTATTTTCCTAAAGAAGTCATCAACAGCCACAATAACAAGGAGTAAAATTTGTGGCTTAGAGTAGGGATCCTGTCTCTGCTAAGGGAACACACAAATTCAAAAGGAAATTGAAAAGACATAATTTGTTTCAAACACAAGAGGAACGTGCTACTCTTGGGTTAAAAACATGTTAAACCAAAAAGCAAAACATTCTACTCCATTGCCAAGAATACTGAGATTATATTTGTATTATATTATATGTGTGAACATGAGGGGGGTTTGTGTGTCAAAGTGAGTAAACTAGAAAAGAATGTAAAATGTGGCAAGTTGAGTGTAAAATCACAGTAAAACAGCCACAATTATTTTTTTTCAACACAACTTGCTACAGATGTTAAAACTAACCATAAGGTTTTTTGTTTGAACACAACAGAAACAGACGCAAGATGGAGAGTGTGCAAGGTTCATAGCTAACTGGGATGTTCCTGAGGAAGCACTCAGAGAAGATAAAGGTCAATTCACCACCACTGGGACTTCCAAACAATCATAGAATCATAGAATGGTTTAGGTTGGAAGGGACTTTAAAGACCATTTAGTTCCAACCCCCTGCCATGGGCAAGGACACCTCCCACTAGACCAGGTTACTCAAAGTGCCATCCAGCCTGGTCTTGAACACTTCCAGGCATGGGGCCTACACAGTTTCCCTGGCCAACCTGCTCCTGTGTCTCAATAGTGAAAAATTTCTTCATGAGATCTAAATTAAATCTGCCATCTTCCAGTTTGAAGCCATTACGCTTCCTCCTATCAGTACGTGCCCTTGTAAAAAGTCCCTCCCAAGCTTTCACATAGTACATCATTTCTCTTCTCTGGAAAAGTTGGAGGAACAGTTTCAAATAAAAGTGTCCCAAGAAAACATTTCTGAGCAAGCCAATAAAATTAATAATTACTAAAACCAGATGATAACAATGGCTGAAAACAGGTGGTATTTACACAGGATTTCTAAAGGAACTCAAATGGGAAATTACCAAAGTATTAACTGAGATACGTAACTTATTCCTTAATTTGCCAGAGGAATAAAAGGCAGTAAGTGTTCCTATATCTTTTCCCTAAGCCTCCATTTCTGGCAGTTTTCAGAGATAAGATATTGGTCTATACAGCTCTTTGGTTTCAACTGGTATGGATATTCTTGTATTCTTACACAACACTAGTTATTTATGAACTAGTGAATGAAATGGAAAGAACAAAAATGCCTGTCTTCTGTCCTTTATACATAACTTCCAAATATTGATGGCAATAAGTGAGTTAGTCTTCCTCTTGATAAAGGATGGAAATTTATGATCGAGAAGAAAAATCCGAGTGGCAAAATGATTAAATTAAAATACTTGCATGCTTCAGGTCACTAACCAAAGATTAAGATAGTCAATTACCTTTACTTCACTTTTCACATTCCTGCTATCACAAATGTTTCTCTTCCAAAGCCTTCTGCAATGCTACATTCTTGAAGAACTGTGGGGTTTTTTTCTCAAACTAAAGGTAATTTTTGAACAGGGAAGTATAGATTAATATTGTGAATTGGTTTGCTTTTAGTGACTCAGGAGAAATTTTAAATTCTAGTTGATCACATAGATTTTAGAGTTCTAAGAAATAAAACAAACCAAACAAATACTTAGTAGAAGCCAGACTTGGTGATTAAAAATTTTCAGCTTTAACAGCAGAAACAAGACAAAATTATCCAGAAGATAATTAAATAGAATTGCGGAGCATCTGTTCGCAGGATGGGCTTGTGAGACTAAAATCTAAATTAATAGCTCTATATTGCAAGGATTCCTTTCCTTGCCCAGATACAGAGGTTGTATGCATCTGACCAGCTGTAGCTCTTTATATTTGGCCAAATGAATCTTGTCCTGTAAACAACAATTTCTTTCCATTAATTGCAAGGAGTTACTTCTCCCCACGAGTTATTTTTTAGTACAATGATGTTTATATCAGAAACATACCGCGTAGCTTACAACATTTTCTGTAGCTGGATACATCTGCTTCCATGACTTAAGGTGAGAACAAGGCTCTAGCAATTTAACACAGTGAGCCTTGAACTGATAAAGGATACGTTGATATTTTAATGGGAAAGTAATGAAAACGTAAAATTAAGATAAAGATATCCAGTGGTTTTCCCTTCTGTTTTCAATTCAAATAAACAGGTTTTGAGGAGTTTATCCAAGAATAAGTTATGGATGGTATGGATAGTATGGTAGGAGTTTTGAAAATTATCATCTGATGATGTGATCCACAGTCATTACACATAGCTCATTTATAACGTAGTGATACAGAACACAGTGTTGTTCCCTCCATCTTTTCAAGCAGTAAGTAGTTTGATGTCAAGTGATACAGAAAATGCCAAAAAAATTGCTGGCTCTGTTTTAGATTGATTTGCATGCTAATATCAGAAAATGCAAAAGTCATTGCATCTGGTGCTTTAAAACCTGTTGTTCATAAAGGCTGTTATTACAGAATAAATAAAAACTGAAATACACTGAGCTGGCAGTAACGAAAGCCTTGTCAGCTAGAAATTACTGCATCCAGACTTCAGACTGAATCTAAGAATAAAGTGAACTATAATTGTTAACCTATTTGAGAGGTTTTGCTAGTTTCATTTGTGCCCGGCTAATTTTTTGTAACTAATATATATTTTAAAGTTTGACTAATTAGAAAGTCTGGCATTTTGATTATGGGAGATATTACATAGAAAGCAAGGGGATAGTTGAGAAAACTGTAGAGGAACTTCAGAGTTGCTCTAAAATATGAAGGTCATCAGTAGAGAAAAAATTGACTGCAATCAGAGAATAAGAAAATCAATCCTTGATGAATTACAGAGTTACAATCACAATGTGCTCCTGATCAACGAGTCAGTTCTGTTTGATATATTCTGAATGGTCCACCTCCTTATCCCTTGTGTTTGGAAGGCTGACTTTCAGGCTTAGAGGAACCTGCAGTGAGAACTGCGCAGGACATATATTGACAAAAGTGTGGCAGATTAAAGGGAGGAAGGGTAGCTTTCTGTATTTTCTGCTCATGTATTCTTTCCCAACATGTCTTAATATTTTGAAATGACCAAAGATTGTGTCATACCAAATTCTGATACCAGGTATTCTACCAGCAATTTTCCAACCAATGTTTTTGGAACACAACAGAGGAAAATACAATAAATTTCAACTAGTCCAGATCCCTCCCTAAATTAAAGAACCGGATTCACACTGGGGGGAAAAGTTGTCTTCAGATATATTCTGTTGGGGAGTTTTGGGGTGTTTTTTTTTTTTTTTTTTTTTTTTTTTTTTTTTACAATATTCTTCCTGCTCTTTTGGATTACCAACCTACTTTGGAAGCTTAATACACCTGTATTATTAAAAATTGAATCACTGCACATTTCAGCCCCCATTTCTCTATTTTTTTAAGTTCTCTTGTTTTACCTGATAATTTCAGCATCTTTTTTAAACATTATGCAATTTGTATTTGCATCTATTTTTTTTTTATCTCAGAATATATTGAGTCGTTAAGATACACATTAATGTATTAATTTCCTCTAAGTAAATCAGGTAGCTAAATATTACTTTGAGTACTAATTTGTGTGTTCAGGTTAATATTTCCACTTTGCAAAAACATAAAAATGTGAAGTCAAATTAGCATTATAAACTAATCCAACAACAACAATGTGGAGAGCACATTTTCTATTATGTCCTGGAGTGCCATCTATATTTATGAGTTGTAAAAAACAAGAGCTTTTGACTTGATTGGCAATTTGTAGTGATATACAAGCCTAATTCTCTCAAACTACTGTTACAGGATCATCATCTTATCTCAAACTGTAAATATGAAAACTTCCAAAATAATGTTGAGAACCCAACAAGATGTGATATTAACAGAGCAATAAAAGTAGATCCATTAATGAGAATGGTTCATGTCAAAACATATGAAGTATTACTCTTCATACAGTTGAGTTATTATTAGCTTTTGTCATTGTTCTTGTTGCACCAAGATGATGTGGACCTGGAGTCTTGAAATGAAGAATTTTGTGGACTTTTTTTGAAACTAAATTTCTAGTTGGTCTGATTTCTTGGCCTTCTGAAACAAGCTGACTGGACTGAGTGGGCTTTCAGCATTCCTTAGCTTTGTTCATTGCAGCTACACACAGGAAACTGTCTGAGATGTAAAAAGAAATCCCCGATCCCATTCCTTTTTTGAACTTGTAGATATGATGTAGAAAGCTTGTTCTGCTTGGGAGGGGAAAAAATAAAACGACTCTTACTGTCTTTCTCCTTTTGTATTTGGGGCTTCTCTAAGAGCCTATGCAGTACAATGTCCCTGTTTCATTCTCAGCTCTGCTCTGACCTCTTGCCTGCACTAGGTCTTGCAAAAGGATTACAAACCATGGTGACAAGATGCTGTGCTTTTGTAATTCTCATCTTGATCTGTAATACCAGCTCTCTACTACCAGGTGGAGGAAAGGATTATTCTGAAGTTATTCCAGGCATGGGGAATATTTAAAATAATTGATCCTGGTGGTAGATACAAGACTGAAATCGTAAGTGTGAAATATTTTGCCATTAATGCTCGAACATAAGTAATATAATACTGTGAATATATATTTTTTCTGTGATAGGTTAAGGCATATGCTCAGGAAAACCTCTCAGATTTAAACTCACCTTCATCAGCATGACAGCCAGCCATGAAAGATTTCTGCACACATGTTTATAGAGACTCCATGTGATGGTCTGAACTCTCTTGTTGTTATCGATACACAATAGTATGTGTCACCCTATGCTTTATACAAAGATAATTGCAGTTGGTAATAATGTCTCCATATTTAATTGGTACGGACAAATACTGGTAGCTAAATGGCTAAACGGACCTTTTTTCTCCCTGGTCATCTCTCTTCCTCTGCTATTAACTTTCCTCTCTCTACTGCTCCTGGAGGCTGCTGTTTTCAAACATACATTTTAAAGTAAGGTTTCTGGAAGCCAGGCATACTAGAAGAAAACGGCACAGTGAGTGAAATCCAATGAATCCTAAAAGATGTGTCTGTCCTTGGTTTGGCTACTCCTTGTCTGTGTTGTTAAGCTCTTCTCTGAGCAGCTCAGCTACGGAGAAAGCAGGAGGTTTGGCCTTGTTGCTCTTTCCATGTTTATGGAATCCCAGACCCGATTATCACAACGCAGCTCTCATTTGAAGCCAGCTGTGACTTATAAAGGAGTGGTTGTATGTAAACAATGTAAATACTTTGGACCCATGCATTTCTTTAGGGATGAGGTACAGTTAAAATTGGGCTTTGTGACAGAATATATCTGTTTTGTTAGTTTGCACGTCTCCTTCCTGGATCAGCTGGAGCATGTGGGCACCTCCTGTGCTTGTGAAACGGACCCAGCCTAAGGGAAAGGTCCCAGGCATACGAAGGCAATCAGAGAATGAGAGCAAGAGCAATGAGCTGGGAGCCTGCAGATCAGGTTCTCCCTCTGAGACTGTGAAAAGGAGCAGAGAGCAGAGAACCTGGCCTTATGTGGCAGAAGAAACGTTTCCAGGTACGGGAAGGAGGGTGCGTTGTTAGTTGTGACTCAGAGCCACTGAACTGACTGGAACAAATCCTGTCATCCAGCATCTTCCTGTGCAAGGGGAGAGAAAGCTGAAGGAAAGATATGCATATATCCTTCTTGGTGTCCATATTTTTACCTAATTACTTTGAGATTTCTCTATTTAAAATATTAAATATTCCCATTCCTATTCTAATACAACTCAGCTGTGTTGAACTTAAAATCCCTCTGACAATTTGAGCGATATTCTTAGAAGAAAAAAGGATAGGCACGTTGATTTGAAAGCTCTGGCCACCCAGGGATCCCGCTTCAGTACATAACATATAATCTAGTTAGAGTGCAAGCCCTTGTTTCATCTCTGAGTACTTATCTTCTGGCTTGAGGAACTTCTGCAGTTTGTGCATTAGTATGATAGGACTAATGTCTGGTTGGCTGCTAGCTATATGCATCCATGCTGTAACCCCTGGTTGAACAAGAAGTTGCCATTCTAGAGTGATGGGCTAGCTTTCCTGGAGATTTATTGGAGAGGCTTTTGTCACAGACAATATCCAATGAAATATTAAGACTGGTATGAATGTCAGGGCACTGAATGACAGAATGATAAATCTGTCATTCTATCAGAATGACAATATGAACGGCAGAAGGGTTGTAAGAATGGCAGGTGTTGTTGGCAGCTAGATTACCAGCAAATCTGCTTGCAGCTTTTCAGGGTATCCAAAACAAAAAGGCACCCTAAAAACAGGGATGTCCTTTGAGTACTTTGACATAACACATCTTTGTGTCTGAATTCGGGACAGATCACTTGGTCTGTGGACAAAATAGTGGGAATGAGGGACATAGATTTCATTTCAAAGAGAATCACCTTCTCCTTCTTTAAGGTCTCATTCCTTTTTTTGCCACATTTTTGTATCATTGTTATTAGAAATGTCTTCTTTTTAGGCTTTTCAGAAGTTTTATGCTCGTTTAACTCAAAAGGATAATAGTGCTTGTTTGGACTGAATAGTCTGGTCCTGACCCAACAAAGGTCTTACAGACATGTTCAGAATAATTCCTTTTTTGTTTGTTTTGCTAAATGAAGTGTGTCAGTTGAAACATTGCAAACATTCTGGAAAAAATCTCCTATGACATAACATGGAAACATGGACTATTCCAGGAGAACTGTAACATAAAAGGCCTTTATTACAGTGTCACTTCCATTAATGGAAAAGTATTCAGTACTTACGGGCAAAGGGAGTATGATGTATAACAAAAATTAATATAATAGTCACTTGTCAGCAAAAGCCTGAATTGGTGTTCGATCTGCATTTAAAATATGTGTCCGTGTGTGCTATATATACACATAATACCTGTATGCATACATACAATGTATAGCTATATAAAAATATGAATTACTTTTCAAAGTTGGCGTTACCTGACTGGAAGGAGCTAAACTCAGAGGCAAGATTTTTGGTTTCGTAATTCTGAAAAGACAGTTACTTGCTTCAGTTTTAGGGGTTTTTTCTGTTTTGTTTTGGGGTTTTTTTTCCTTTAAACTTCTCATCTCAGTTTTTATAAATCTTCTCTTGATTGTTAAGTGACATTCTTACATTAATTTGCTACATTATTTGCTTTTTCAGTGTACTCCCATTTCAGAACATAGTTTTGACTGTGATGAAAAATATTAATTTCAGATTTGTACAGCAATAGTGGAGTTAGTCCCTTTGCAGAATTCTCAAATTGAATACAGACTGTATGATGTAAAAGAATAAGCAGAAGTCAGATGAGTCTGTTTCAGCAAAATGATAAATATCACCCTTTGCTACATGGTCAATTACAATTTGTATCACATTCATAGTTCTAACTTTTTTTGTGCCTGCATCTGTAAGGAGTAAACCTCTGTGTAAAAGTATGGGAAATATATCCTGGGCTTCTACTGAATGTCTGTTTTGCTTCAAAAAGGCAAGCAGAGTGCACATAAGTTTCGTATGGAAGTTTGAGTAACTGTGGTTCTTCCTGACATTAACTCCAACATCTAAGTACAACTAATGTTAATGTTAGCAATGAAGCAGGGAATTTTGAATAGCCTGAGTATTGCTCAACTTCTTGATGTCAAAGGTGGATTATCTGGTCAGTAATGCCATAACTGTTTTCAAAGGTTTTGCTGAAAGCATAAATTGAAACAATGACTTTTATGTGTCTCTTGACTGGTTGTTTCTTCTTTGATAATCACCTTTTCATGTTGTCCTCGCAGGTAAAATGCGCCTCCAATTTTGCCCTATAAGTTAATTCTTACTCTCTTCTGAAATATTTCATTTGATTAGTCTTCATGCTGTGATAGCCAAGCTATCCAAAACTGAGATATACATTGACCTCCAACAGCAGGTTATTTCCCATATTTTCTAAGAAATTATTTTTTTTTATATTTCATCAACTCTGAATAGACGTGATATAAAATAATTTAGAGTCAGAAATTTACTTTGAGATGAAGGAAGGCAAAGTGCAGTCAGTACGGGCTGGTCATTTTTGTAAAGTGCTTTTAATTAACTGAAGATGCTGAAAGCGTAAATAAATGTGCCATCCTGCAGCATTTGCATATCCAGTTTTGAGATGTCACATCTGATTGACTTGCTGTCCATCTATTCTAATATCCTATATCTGGTGGTGACCAGTTCCAGACACATTTGACAAAGATGCAAGAAACAGCCCAAAGAACACAACAGGATAATTTGGGCACAGGAGAAATGCCTAAATAAGCACTGGTTAGTTATGAACTGATATCACTGAAAAAATTATGTGAAATATAGATATCAATATAGATATCTAACTTATTTTGGATCTTGTTAGGCTCTAGACATTAAAATTATCAAAAAGCAGAGGTGTTTTATGAGCTGCTATGACAAATACTGAACAGTTTTCCAGACACGGGGATGTCCCTGATTTATGTTACAGTATAGTATATGTTGGTTACTCTCTCCATGTTTTCTCTCTCTTTGTACTATTTCCCTCCTTAAAGATTGCACCTAGTTAAGAACTTATTCTTAAGACTTAATGGGAAAGAAGTAAAGACATTACAGAGAACATACATATGCTGTTACATAAATTCCATGGTTCGCCCTCCCCTTGAGTACAGTATTTAGTTCTGTGTCCTTGGAATCAAAGGAGATCTATCAGAACTGCAAACAGTTCAGAGGGGGAGACACGGTTGATGAAAAATACACAGAACAGCTGAGTAGCCTGGGACTCCTGTACATGAAAAGACAAACTTAAGGGGATCTGATTGTTCAGTGTCTTCTCCAATATAGGATTTAGGGGCTCTAAAACAAACTAGGAGGTTGTTCATGTCACAAGCACTAATTTTGTGAAATTCCTTGTTAAAGGTTGTTGTCTATGCTCAGAGTTTATTTGTGTTCAAGGGCAGATTTGACAAGCGCTTGAAAGAGGCATCTTTTGGGAGTTACTAAATGGACAAGCAATTAGACACTCAGGAAATCTCCTGAGCTGAAAATAGTAAAAATCTAGAAAAAATAATACTTATGTCTGTATGTTTTCTCTGGTTTTCTTCTTCCCTAGGGTCCACTTGCAGCCACTGCTGGAGATAGAATAGTGAGCTGGATGGGGCCTTGATGTGAATTAGTGTGGTTGTTCATGTATTTTTGCCTACTCTCTGTTGCACCTCACAAATCAGATATTTATGTGCTGTTTGATACCTATCTTTCTGGTCCAGAAAAGAATGTGCCTACATATGAGAACACAGCATTACACATGCCTAAAGAGAAATTGAACTTTTAATTAAGACAATACAGATGTATTTCTGTTCTGGTAGGGGTGGAGCTAAGTCTCAAAAGTCAAATGCGATATTCCACATGCCTTTCACTTAAAACTCCAGTCACTAATGCAGGTATTGACAAGGAGAGTATACAATCTAAGGTTTACTGAGGAAGGAAAAAACTGAGTAGGAAAATGAGAGCAGAGGTATGTCTTGGACAATAAAGGGCAGAGAGAATAACAAAATGTCATTGTTAAAACTGTAGAATCACATCACACAAAGTCACTGTAGGAGGACTTCTGCTATGAGATAGCTTTAAACTGCTTTGGGAACTAGGGTGTTTTGAGGAAGGAAGACAGTATTACTATTAACTGTTTTGTTAACATAGGAACTATTGTACAGAGGAAAAGGAAAATGAGAAAGAGGAATAAAAAAGCTATGCACATATTGGCCTGGTGAGCCAACAACCTCCTTAAAATATGAAGAGCAAGGCCATGCAACAAGACCTAACTGCTTACTTGGGACGGGGAACCAATTATAAAGAAATAGTTTTATGTATGACCCAGCTGACTTCATCTCATATACTCAAAGAAATACTTTCATAGGCATCAGAATTTTTGAAGCTTGACTTCTTATGGCTACACCTCTGGCATCTGTGAGGTGTGTAGAGCATTCAAAGGAAAACTCCAGGGCCAGCCTCTTAAATAGACTTTCTTGTTACTAGTACTATAGTCATGTTCACAATAATGTACATTCTTCAGCTGTAGGGATTAATTTTTTATTCTCTCTTTCACCCTGTTTCTGAAATATATAGTATATAAATTCTGTCACATTTGGTTAAAATTGGACAATAATTTGAGGGAATTGGTATGTCAGACACACACAGATAATGCCATCAGTGAAGTAATAGTGAAACCAGGCAAAACCATCAGACCAAAACTGATTGCCTGAGATATCTCCTGTGAGGATAACAAAAGACACAGGGCAATACCTGAATTAAAAGGAGGATCAGGTCATGGATTACTGAGGTCTCAACCCATAAAATTCCATAATCCCAGCTAGGCTGGATCCAAGTGTGCAGAGAGAACTGATGTCCATGCAAGGATACTGTCTCTCATCTTTTAAAAGTCATGGAGGTCACGGGAGATCCCTGATGACTAGTGGAAAACAGATGTTGCGTCAGAAACATGCGAGAAAGGCCTGAATAACTAACCAGGGAACTACAGGTTGAACCATCTCACTTTGGTCACTGGAAAAGTCATGGAACAAGGCCTCTTGGAGTACATTTTTGGGCACATGAGAAGTGATAGGGATCAGTCAACATGGACTTACCAAAGGTAAATCGTGCATTACCAACCTGACTATATTCTCTGATAAAATTAACAGATTTTTAGAATAAGCAAGAACAGCTGATGTCATTTACCTTGACTTTCAACACAATCTGCCACTGAACCGGTAGACAACCAAGCGGGTGAAAATATACTAGGATGATTAGGCTTAGAGGGTAATGATTAACGTGTAATAGTTTATCCAGAGGCCAGTAATATTTTTAACAATGATGTGGAAGAGAATAAGTCATGCACTCTCATTAAGTTTACAGATGACAACAAATTGGGAGGAGCCAGTTGATATGCTTGAGAGCAGGCTGGAGGAATGCACAACAGGAATCTAATACAAAGTCCTTTGTAAGGGGGTGTCCTCTGCTCCTCATACTATTAATCTTGTTATTTGTCTTTGAGATTTTCTTTTTGGCTTTTGAGGGTTTCTTTGACCTTGCCAGTCATCCTTGTGCATTCAGCAGGATGTCTTGCCTATCTGGAGTAGGTCATGCTTATCTTGCTCTTGGCCTTTCTCTTACTTGGCTGACTCCTACGTACCTCTTTCTTTGCCCTTTTGGTGTCACACTGCTCAAATACTTAGGTTAAATAATATAACCTAAGTATATATTGTATTTTGCTATGATGTCATCATGTTAATAAATTCTTTTGTGCTCTTGTTGATTTCACAATTCTTGTATGCTTATGTTTGCATTCAAGGCAAGTTAATACTAATTATATGCTGAGTAGTGCACTTGTAATTTATAGGTGTCATAGGCCTCTGCACTGGCTATACCAATATATTACAGATTTACTTTTGAACTTAGGCAATCTGCTTGATTATTTTGTGTAGATATATATAGCCAAAAGATTACCACAGTAATCAAAATTTTAATGAAATCACTTTAACCTAACTACTCTGTCTCATCTACTGCTGACAATGGGAGCATGTGAGGACTAGGACAGCAGAACCGTATGTGACACCAGCTGCTCTTTAAAGAAAACTTAATGCAGCTTTATGGTCCCCTGTGTTCTTGCCAGAGATTTCTTGCACAGAAGGCTTCCTGTGTTTATAGTAGCAGTTGTGGTGTTTGTATCGACCTGGTTGGTTTGCTGTGAGTGCTTCTGACATGAAAAACTGGGAATGTACCACTCAAATTGGGAAGCTAAAATACCTCTGGCTTTCTTCTTTTCCCCTCCTCTCTTCTTCTTTTCATATTAGAGCTATTTTCAACATTTCATAAAGAAGAAGACTAAATTTATTTTGGTTTATACATGGCATTGTGAATTGATTTTGCAAATATATGATTGAGTAATTTTTGAGAGCATGAATATTCTCAAATAAAAATTTTCATGGCAATATCTTCTTTTTTTTCCATCTCCATTACATTCTTATTTCTTGTAGTTCTAGAAATATCTCCATAAACATCTCTTGATATAAAAATGTCCTTTCTTTTCCTGCCTTCCCCTTTCCTGTCCGTATTTTGAGTATTTTCTTCCTTTCTTTATTCCTGTCCTCATTCAGTACATTCAGAAAATACTGAATTAACTTTCTCCTACAATTTTTCTGCTCCCTCCCCCATGACTTTTCTATTTCTTTCCAAATTAATTTGCCCTGCCACCTGGTCTCCTTGGAATTTAGCAATTATTCAGTATATAAAGCCTGGCTCCTAACAGATGGGGCTTCCAGAATACACACATCAACAATGTACATCCTAGGGCCAGAAAATTGTGTTAGCTGCAGTTTCATTATGACTTCAATTTTGTAATGGTTGTGAACATTGTCAAAGAACATTAACGTTGTTTGTGAGAGCATGTCTTCTAAATAGTGGAGTTTAGACTAAGCTCTGTTTCTTTGATTTAGAACATAAGTTTGTTTTCCAATTTCATGGGTCTGAAGGCACATATTTAATAGCTACAGGGATGGGAACCAATATATAGTAATTACCTATGTTTACTTTCACCTGTGCTTTGCAGAAGGCATGTTAGTGTTTACATCCAATTAGCTAGATCAGCATTTGTCATTTTCCAAAACTTTCTATGTCTTCATAGTTCACCTCTGCACTAGTATTTCAGTATTTTAAAATGAGAGATTTATACATGTTGGTTTTCAGTTATATCAGCTATACAAGGAATATGGCAAGAAACTTTTTCTGAGATAGAAATTTTTTTAAATGCTCAAAATTCTCATGATCTGCATTTGCACAGATCAGAAACATTTGGGGCAGCTATATAATTTGGGGAGAAGAAAGAAGATGGACTAGGGAGAAGGGGGAAATAATATTCAGAGAGAGAGAGGGTGGATTCAAAATATCCAGGATTTTTCAAGTGTTCTTGTTTGAGCTGTTCCATTTTGTCTGAATAACTGAGGTCCTGAGACAGAGACTTTTCTCTCTTGTCCTAGGTGTGGGCAGTAACCAGAAGATTAGATTCAGCATTTGTTGTCTTCTTGATTTCTCCCGCTTAAACTGTCCTATTTTGTATGAATAACAAATAACCCTGAGGAAGCAGAAGCTAACTCTGCATCCAGAGGCAGTTTTACAGAATGTAGATGTGTGAGGTAGAGCAGGAGTGATTTGAAAATGGGCTTTCTACATACCACAGGGCATTATGATAAGTACTGTAAAGGCCAAACTGTTTTGGGGTCTGGAGTTTTGAGCTGGAACTTGATCAGAAATTTGTCCAGAAAAGTCTCCACGCTAGGGGATCTCTTACTCTAGGAATCCTATCTCTTGCTAACAGTCCATATCCCAAAGAGATGACCATAGTTAGAAAAGCCAAAGCACTAACCGAAGGAACAGTTATGCAGCCAGCTGTTAGCTTACAGGACACATCAGCTCCTACCCAAACCCTTCCCAGACACCTGTACAATTGAGGACAACACCTGGACTCCCATGCCTTCCACCTTTGGCCACAGAACTCTGCAGTCTTTTGTTGATTTCTTCCATGTCTCCCTTTGCAGAGTCATTGGTGACCACATGGATGAACAGTGAGAAAGAACAACTTGAGGTGTGAAAGGGCGTTGAGAGTGTCTCTGCAATATCCTCAATCCAGGCTGCCAGCAAACGATAAGAATCCCATGACGGCAACTCTGCTCAGCACCTTGCTGCCTTGCAGAAGGGAACCTCCATCACTTGGCCTGTCTTCTTGGTGCTAATGTACTATTTAGGCTCAGCTGGCTTTGAATTCTCCTCAGGGAACTTGTTCCCCTTCCTTGGCTATTAAGGCACTGTACTGATTCTGTAAATTCAGATCTGAGGGCAGAGGAGGACCCTTCTTCCTGATGCAAGGAGTCACAAGTTTTCAGTGACTTGGGAGTTTCCATCCACGACTAGACTGTTCCTGCCCCTCCTTCCTTGCACAGTGTAGCTCTGCAATGTCACCGTAAAACTCTGTTTTCACCTCTTTATCCTTCCCGATACCATTCAGTCTGCTCATCTCTTCCCACAGCTTCTGTACCTGGTCACTTAGTGCCTCAGCCATAGCCCAGCTCCCACAGATGAGGCTACCAGCAGCTTCAACCCCAGGGAGCGGCACCAGGCACTCCCTGTGGCACCCAGTCCTGCGTGGCAGCCTCCCTCCTCTGGAGTGCACCAAGGCCAAGGACTTTGACTTCCTGGGGAAGCTTCTTTCAGCCAGTCATGGGGACAGAGCCCTGTAGCATGTCACCACCACAGTCACACAGTCCCATGCTGCATAGAGCGGAGTTTCTGGGTCTCTTTCACATCCCCGGCTGAGCTAACTGCCCTGCTAACTACCAAAGTACCTGTTAGCTGCCTCTGCTGTATGCCTGCTTGCCAGCTAAATAGGTGTTCTCTGCTGCAGATGAACAGCAGATTATTCTCTAATTGGCAGATGGTTGCTGAACGTTTTCCAGACAGCTTTGGTGATAAAGGCTTTCTTGCTGCTGTATGTGGTGAAATGGCTTTTTGCATCATGCGTGTGTTGTAAAAGCTTGGTTATATTCCCATGATACCTTTTTAACAATCACTGTGAAAAGGAGAGCTGTCTGCCAAGACTTTGTGCTAATTGCCCTACATAACCAAGAAGAGATAAAAATGAACTAACGTTCTTTTTGTGATCAGAAGCTATCCTAAAGGATCAATTTTTAAAAGCGTTATCAAGCGTTTAACTAGACAAGAGGCTTAAACACAACAGAGATTCATTCCAGGAAACGACTTCTTTCAGTGGATGAATATTATCAATTTTCAGGGCTTAGAACACTAGCATTATTTGGATGTGATCCATGAGGAAGACGGGCTGCTGAAAGCTCACCTCTGTTATAAAGGCATTGTAATTTACCTACTGATTTAAACTCTATTGTAATACTACCTTTTTCAAATTGTACATTTTTCTTTGTGATGGAGAATAAATTGTTAATAAAAGTCAAGGCAGGGGGAAAAATAAAGTTTAAATGATCAAGCCTGTGCACTTACGGTATCAGAACATTTTTAAATTTTATATTAACATGAATGGTATGTGAGTTTACAGTATTACAATGAAGCAACTTCAGATATTGTATTTGCATAGTCAATGTGGTAGATATGTAACAAGAGGCAAAGTTTAATAGCACAATCAGTTCTTCTGCCTGAATAGGAAGGTCTGTATACTTTCAGCAGCACCTTTGGGAAAAAAAACTAAAAAAAAGTAAAAAGATGAAAAAAATTTAAGATAATAGATGTACCAAACTGGAACTTTTGTTTCAGTTCAGACTGCCCAGAGAGGCTGATGCGGTCACAGTTGTAAACCTGTGACTACAAAAGACTCTATTCGGTTTCTGATATCTGAAGTGACAAATTGCAAACATGTAAGAATGTGAATGCTGCTGGGGATGTGTTCACGTTAATAATTTCCTTGTGATTTATATCAGGCTAAAATGTCACTGTCAAAATGTCTTTGATTTTTGCCTTTACATTGAAAATAAATAATTACTGTAAGGCTGTTCTTTTCCACTTTTGTATTATGTCATTCCAGAACCTTTCCTTGAACACCTTCCAGTCATCACTCTTCCAATCCAGGTATGAATAAATGTGAGGAAAGTTAAGAAATGAGTTAATTGCTATTGAGTGCAGGTGGAAATTTCCAAAATTGTTTAGTGAGACATGATCACAAGTTCCAGGGACCTCTAATGCTCATCTTCTCCTGTGAATGAGGTGTTTTACATCCTGCATGAATGAGTGGAAGTTCAGTTGCAATGGTCTACATCATAAGCACCTGTCCATTCAGTTAGTTTTTGGGTGTTTTTGATGCTCCACACATTCTGTAACCTGGGATCAAATGGCATGTATTTTTAAAATTGCATTCTAAACCAAACAAAGTTTATTCTTCATAAGGAGTGTGTCATCAGAGAAGTCAGTTATATTTACTTGTTGCTGCCACCTTTCTGAAGCATTTGCTCTCTCTAGGCCACAGATTAGAATGAAAGTCACACTTTCAAGAAAAAATTACTGACCTGTATGTTATGGATATGTCATATACATTAGATGTAAATTCAAAGACTTCAAGCAATGAGATCTTCATGCTCATGTCTTGCTTTGCTCTGATGAGTGTCCTGGCTCTTAAAGGTAGTGTGCACATGCAACAGTTGCCTCTCAGTGCACCATGTATAAGCTTAACTTTCAGATCCCCTTTTGAAAATGTTGATCTTCCCTGATAGGTAAGAGTATGCATTTTGTCTTGTGTTTTGTTTCTCTCCCAGTCATGTCAGTTTAAATGACGAAGCTCTCTGATAGTAAGTTTTTCAGTCATAGTCGAAGCTAAACTGGATTACAAACTTTTCAGTTTAAGACTGTCTCTAGATTCCTGCTAACTGCTTGTTAGTAGTTTTGTATGGGTACTGAAACTAGGAATGAAACACAAATATAAACAAATCTGTACAAATATATATAATTTAAATAATTCTTATAAGCATATTCCAGATTCTTCGTGTCAAAAAAACTATCATCAATGCTCTGCAGAAACCTCCTGGACTGTGCGTGCCTGACTGTGTTGACTTTCCAGCAAATACCAGGGTGATTGAAGTCCCCCATGAGAACTAAGGTCTGTGATCATGAGGCTATTTCCAGCTGTCTACAGAATGCCTCATTGACTTCGTCTTCCTGATCCGGTGGTCTGTAGTAAACACCCACAACAGTGTCACCCGTATTAGCCTGCCCCTTCATTCTTACCCATAATCTCTTGACTCGTTCTTCATCTACCCCTAGGCAGAGCTTGATATAGTCCAGCTGCTCTCTCACAAAAGAGTAACTCCACCACCTCGCCCCACGGGCCTGTCTGTCATAAAAAGTACATAGCCGTTCATGACAGCTTTCCAGTCATGTGAGCTCTTCCACCATGTCTCTGTAATTGCAATGAGATCGTGGTCCTGCGACCACACACAGATCTCTAGTTCTTCCTGCTTATTCCCCATGCTGCGTGTGTTGGTGTACAGGCATTTCAGAGAGGTAATTGAGCATGCAGGTTTCCCTGGAGGGGTGCAAGGGGATCCACCACAGGCATACACAACATTGAGGTGGTTGGCTTCTGGTTCTCGTCTTGGGAGGCAGCTAAGGAACATCTGTCACTGGTCTGGTTGGCCTGGCTTACTCCCCAGTTGGATAAGATGGTGTGAGCATTGCCATTTTGGACCCCATTGCCCGAGTCCTTCAATTTAAAGCCTGTCTTACCAAGTTGGCCAGCCTGCTGCCAAAGATTCCCTTGCCTCTTCTAAACAGGAGGATTCCATCCCTCCCTAACAGGTTGTAGTCATCAAAGAATGTCCCACTGTCATAAAAGCCAAAACCCTCATGACACCACCAGCCACGTAGCCAGAAGTTGATATGCATTATATGTCTATTTCTGGCTGCCCCCTTTCCTCCAACTGGTAAAATGGAGGAAAAGATAACTTGGGCTCCAATATTTTTCACTTGCACCCCCGGGGCTTTACAGTTTTCCCTAAATCTGCCCAGGTTCTGGCATGTGGTGTCATTCATGTCCATATGAAAGAGTAACAGTGGATAGTTGTTCATGCTCTTGACAAGTTGTGGCACCCTCTCGGCAATGTCTCAGACCTTACGTTCTGGAAGGCAGCATACCTCTCATGACTCCCTGTCAGGATGGCAGATGGGCAACTCAGTGCCCTTTAGCAGAGTCACCCACTAATAGCACTCGGTATTGTTTTTTACAGTTTCTGCTGTGTGCTGCTGGTGTGGTTCCTCCTGGCAGATCTTGTTTGTGGGTGTCTACATCTGTTAAAGATTCATACCTGGTTTTGGTTGTGAAGCCAGGAGACTTTGAAAAATATAAAGGATGAAGTGATAGAATATTTTGAATTAGCTTAATTATTCCACTCACGATGATGTCGTTGCTAAATTTTACTTATACCCCAAAGCATCCAGATTGTGTAACTAAAGTCTGGAAAGGATTATTAAGCATGAAGATACCATCTCTCTCTTAAGATATCAATAAATTTCAAATTACTAGAGGGTGGGAAAGCGTTAGGGAATTAATATGTATTACCTGACCTGTTCTTATACAATCCCTAAACATCTGCCGCGGGGCTTTGTCAGCAACAGAACAGAGGCCTAGATGAACCTTTGGTTTAGTTTAGTATTTAATATGTTCTTATGAATTTCTAAGTTACATCACTGGATATGGAAAAAAATTTGGATTTCCAAGGGCTTGTAACAATTTCATGTCAGCTTGGTTATTTGTGAAGGGAGCAATAAAGAAGAAACAAGGTGAGGATTTCAGGTGTAACTTTGTCAGATAATGAATACACTAATTTTTTTGCTGTTGCAAATAGAAGTGCAGAGAAGTTGGCGTTTGAAAGGATCAAGCCCATATACTGTAACTTCACACTCTGCCATGAGACCAGTGCAATTTGTATTTGCACCACCTTTAAAGTAAAACTCACCCTAGTTTATTTGTTTGCAAATCACTCATCAATGCTATGCTCCAATATAAAACGGATCTCTGGATTATAGCCCCTGATTTACACAGCAGCTGTATGAATTTATAAGCCTTCACACATAGTAAATGGAACAATAAATTCCATTTACATTCCAAATTCTGAAGTGAAATAATTGGTATAAGACACTGGCAATTAGGAAGCTTACCTGGGAAAGAAACTGCCCTGTAACAAAAACACTTGCTTTTTTGAAAGGTTCTGTTAATATTTTTATGGAATTGAAGATTATCTTCTCTTTGGGAGTTCTGTTTGAGGACTGAAAATCTAAGTCTAGTGTAAGGTTTATTTAGCAAGAACATTGGGAAGGAATGAACCTTCATGAATGTAGCCTTTATATATAGTAAAAAGAAAGAGTAAGTTTTGTTTCTTTTTTAAAGGCTTTTAAAGATACACTTCACTTCCTTGTGTGACAGCTATTTGCATTGTGTTGGAGGCACCACCACTGAAAAAAATAAAGTGAAAGCAATCCATCATTGCCCACTATCTTTTGGGGATTTTATTATCGTGTATATTGTAATGACTTGTCTTTAGTGGGAACCATTGATTTTCAAATAGGAAAGACTGAGATTATTTCAATACAGTATACATAGTGCTCTACAGAACAGAAACTTTACATTGCCTGATGAAAATACAGGAAAGCAGTTTTGCCTTTTATAGAAAAAAATAATTCACTGAAAGATGTTATACAGACGCTAAGAGCTAAATACATTGTGCTTGTCAGTAGGTCCATCAAATTCTGGGTAATCAAATCAGAGCAAAATTGATCCTAAAGGCTGGTAGAATCCAAAACCTCTGTTGGTAGAAAAAACTAAGATTTCTTTCAGTAGAACATTTTCAGCATCAGTCCTCAGGATAAGTAAGTAGACCTGAATTAATAAAGGTAAGATTTCAACCAGATCCTGAACTTTGTACCCATATTTAGGGGAGGTAAACTGAACTAATAAAACAATTTTTTGCCTTTTTGCCCCGTTTTTTTTTTTTTTTTTACTGGAGACTGTTTCCTTTTGGGAGAAATGGATGAATTTGCTTATTGCTTTATGCAGTCCTACTTATTTTCAAAACTATGCAGTCTCCTCATTTGTCAACATCAAAGTCTGATATCTTTGTTTGATATTCCAGACCTCCTATTTTAACTGTCAGTGCTCAGCCTAGAAAGTTTCCCCACATTTAACAATTGAAATGAGAACTTTTCTATAATGTCTCCAACCATCTACTCAAACACACCTCATCAAAAGACTATTAACTAAAACTTTTTACCCTCCTAGGTCAGGTGACAGATTGTTGTTTGTGTTTTGGGGAATGATTCCCATGGTTTCAGTTATTTCTTCCCAAAAGTAGAACTATTGCACTTCTGCAGGTTGAAAATGGCTGGTATGCCCAGCTTCGGTGGAGCATTACCACTCCTCAGTGTAACAGGAGAAGTACAAAATATTTTAAAGTGGTAACACGCATCATTAAACAGTTAAAAACCTCATTCTATTGAAAAGCAAAAATAGCTCTGAAAATGACAGCTGGATTTTAATTTATTCAAGAAAATGACTAGCCACACATTAAAAGTTTTGCTATAAAGTAGTTGTAACTAAGGTAAGAATGGGAAGACTGTTATTGTGACTCTGCAAACTGTAATTAGAAGTTGCATTAGTAAGACAGGTTTTCAGGTAAATTGTGCAGTTCTCCTGAAAGTATGAAGAGAAAATCTACACTAGCCCAATCCACATTGTCTATTAATTTTTTCTTTTGTGCTCCTCTGTACTGTTCACCTGTCCAACCTAACTACAAAAACCAGCCACCATATTCCATGTGCATATGACTAGTGAAGTACTGTGCTGATCCATTAGACCATCGGTTTCCTTCTGGAGAATTAGGTTGGGAATGCCATTTGAAAAGAGCCACCTCCAATGCAAACTACTTTGTTGTCTCTCTATTGTGCTAAATGCCTTACAGGTTACACGGCTAGGTGACTGGAAAAAGGACTTAGGAGTTGAGGTGGAAGATCTTGTCATACATTTTATTTATGACCTTTAAGTGACTGAATGATTTGGGCTTAACTTTCCAAAAAGTCACCCAAAGATAGGGACCCTTTTAGGTCCAGACCAAGTGAAAAAAAAAGCTCAGGTTCTCCAAAATAACGTGGTATCTATGGGATCACATTTATTAATAGCAATTTCATTAATGCTAGATGGCAAGCTTTCTCTTGGATAAAATTTGTAGATCCTGTACCTGTGCTTTGACTCCGAGTCCAAATTAAGGAATGGTAGATTTGGCTTTTTGTTCTTAATCTGTTTTCTCTTATGTCCCAAAAGTGTATTTGTTTCCTTCATCACTCTATGATTTTGATACTAATAAACATCACTTGTAGGTTACTATTCAGGTTATTTAAGCAGCTAGCAAATCCCCAGTGCTGTGCTGAGACAATGAGGCTATCAGATTGCCAGTACAAATTTGCTACACACGGCAATTACTTGAGTGTTCAATCACAGAGAGTGTTTACTGTGACGTGATCACACTTTATGAATATGCTGCTTCCCCCTTGATTGTCACCTGTTATTTCATTACCAAAGGTAGCAAAGAAGAGCCAAACAGAATCTTTGATAAACAGAGTATTTAAACTTGTCAGATTATCCAATATGAACATAAGCTTTTCTCTCCCCTCACTGATGATAAGGCCAAAGTGCTATAACCAGACAGGCACTTGGATGTTGCAAAGCAGAGCATTTCCACAGCTTGGTGTCAGGTACATGAACATGAGTGGAGTCTGAAACGCAGTGCTATGCGCCTAGGATCCTCACCAGACCATAGAGAGGCATGCTGGAGGAGGCTTCCAAGTAGCGGTGAGCTGACTTAACAGAATTAGTTGACAGGCAACACCAAGCACAGGAGTATGTGTAACCCACCCTCCAACCCCTCTACTGGAGCTATTTCACTATATCTGAAAATTCATGAGTATCTTGGTTAAGAAGAAAAAGTAAATATGAGCGTAACAGTGGTGTCATGAGCATCTGGATAGTTAGGATGTCTTGGATTCAGCTCTCCTCTGAGAGCTTTAACACTTCTGCAGGGAGTTAAGAAGATACGTGTCTGAGTTTCCTTAGGCTAAGAAGCTTTCAGACAGGTTTTGTGTACTGAAGGAGAGGCAGGTGGAGTCTGTGTTTACTGGAGCGGGAAATGGAGACTCCATTTGGATGTCAGATTGGAATCTTGTGAGTTCTGACAACAGCAGGGAAGCTTCTTCTCCTCCATCTGCAGATTGGCAACTACAGAATAGATTCAGTGCCGCAGTAGAAGATGAGGGGCTGGGAAACATGTCCAATGAAGAACCAGAGCTGGCTGAAACTGAACTGTGCAGCAGCAACAAGGTGAAGTGATGAATGATAGCAGTGGGATATTCTCTGCCATGGAAGATGGAGGCTCCCATCTGCCCACCTGAGGATGAAGGACTGCTAGAAAGAGATGGGATCCATGGGACCAAGTGGGGCAAACCTATCTTTGCCAACAGGCTGGCCAACTTTGTGAAGACAGCTTTAGACTAGGAATAATAAGGGAGGAACAACAAAAAGTGAGTAAATGGTGGATTAGGTTGGTAAGCAAAGGATACATCGAGAGAGATCTTGACTATACTCAGGTATCTGCAAACTGAAGCTTCTTCAAGTGAATGTGTGCATCTTCCAGATGATGTCAAACCCTTCCTAGAGGAAATATTTCTGAAATATGGTCTTATAGCTGAGAACACCTTTCCATTCATTAACTGGAACATCAACTCTGGAAATAGTCCACTGGTGGAAGATTACATCTATTACACCAGAAACCACTTTGGCTTTTAAAGGGACATTTCAAATTGAATTCATTTGATATTTAAAATACAAACAAACCCCACAGTACTCTAGTTATGGTTAACTTTGCACGGAGGAATTGCAACTATTTGCCTAAGACAGTTGAGTTGGTGACAAAGTCACTGTATTTTTGGTTCCCCTCCTAATTTTAATGTATTTTGGAGGTTTTCAATAATTGTAGGAGCAGCAGAAACCTTGGAGCACCACTGAAATACCCTACTAATGAGCAGGTAGCAGTATTATTCCTGAGCTAAAACTTCTTGAATTAACTTGGGAGAATCCTAGTAAAGCAGCTGTGAATCCTCGGAATGACAGTCATGGATCGCTATGCTGAGGTCCATTTTGGAGGTATTGCAGGATACAAATAGTGATTATACATTCCTCTATCACCTGAGACTTAAAAGGCTTTGGCTGTCTTGATGATAACTACAGACTATGAACAGAAGCCATAATTAGGAGGAGAATTGCTGCACCTGTCTGTGCTTCATGCTGTCTTCCCCACAAATCAGTTCAGTCTTGTCATGTTGACTTTGAAGCTAATTAGCATTCCTGGACACTCGTAAAGCAAGAAAATGTCTGCATCTGAGTTTGAGAGAAAGAAAAACTGTGTGTCACTATGCAGAGAGGAGTCCTAGTCTTTGAATATGCACCTGCAGGTGTGACATATGTTATGTACAGACAGGCTGCAACCAGGTCCAGCAGCTTTCTACCTGGTTTTCAGGGTCATCAGCAGATTATGAGCTTAAACCTACATGTGATTCCAACTTTCACCAATTTGAACGCAAGCTAGGAAATGGGATCTGACCATTACTGGCTACTTTTACTGTGATAAATGTTATGTTCAAGCCTGTTAGTATTGACACTGAGCCTAGAAACTTACTACAACCAATGAAGCCATTCAGCACCCAAGCTAGGCGTTTTCTGAAGAGGAAACTGCCTGACAAATTATGCCTTTTAAGTTTGGAATTTACACAACTACTGTTCCTCTTCAGCATAGGAAGTCATCCAATACCTGAAGCAGTTCTTCCAGCAATTCTCCCTGGTTTCCTACACCCTCTTCTTCTGTTAGTATATGCTCTCAGGAATAGTGTACACTGGTTCCTCTGTGCTCTGCTGAACTAAATGCATTTGATTCCATTGTTCCTCCAAAGGCCAAATTGGTCTCTCATGTATTACAGATCATCTTTCTACGAGGACTGTTTACAAGGGCATGGAGTGATAGGACGAGGAGTAAAGGCTTCAAGCTGGAAGAAGGTAGATTTAGAATAGATATTAGGAAGAAATTTTTCACTCGGAGGGTGGTGAAGCACTGGAACATGTTGCCCAAGGTACTTGTGGAGGCCTCATCCCTGGAAGTGTTCAAGGCCAGGTTGGATGAAACTTTGAGCAACCAGGTCTAGTGGGAGGTGTCCCTGCCTATGGCAGGGGGTTGGAACTAGATGATCTTTAAGGTCGCTTCCAACCTAAAGCACTCTATGATTCTATGATCTTCCATCAGCTGATTTGCAGAGTTAAGTATTTCTGTGCTCAGCAAGATTGCCATCAAAGAAAGAAAATGTAACAAATTTCAACTTCTTCATTTATCTGCTACAAAATATTAATTTTACCTATGTAACCCTACATCTTTCACAAGGTCATTTTTGCCAATCACAAGGCAATGACACTATCAGTGGAAACACTGCTGCTGGAGGGTATTTCAACAACTGATATTTAAGCAGGAAGTTCTGAGCCAAAAACGAAGAGAGTAGTTGGCAAGATTTAGGTAATGTGAGAGCAGCCATCAGGATCCAGCCCTTTTTGTCGTCTATCACTGCTGAAGTCTGCTCTACATCATTAGCAAAGAAAAGAGCAGTTTCTGCTAGATTCAGGAAAGAAACCATCTGACTCCAAATATGACTTTAAAGATGATCTGGCAACTGATGCTTGGAAGGAAAGGAATTCTGTTTTGTGGTCTCAGGAGTGATTACCTCACTGCTATTCTTGGAGTGTAAGAAACAGCAAAAGGCTACTTTTTCACAATTGACTAATTCATGAGTCATTCTTCATGTTGGCTTAATATGCTTCCCCATGCTGTTGATGTCAAATTATATATTTATTCATTCTGCTGAGGTTTTTATCTATGCAAAAATTAAGTGAATGCAAATAAGTATGAACAAACTTGAAAAGACATTTTGAGGCATGTTTGATTGTGGAATGAATATGAAAAATGAGCTCTTCATCACTGTGCCATCCTTACAACATCACTGACTTACACATTGGTGACATAAATACCCAATTTCTGAAAAGTAACTAAATGGCATGTGTTAACTAATTGTTATTAACCACTGTAAATGGTAAAATTATGACCTGATCATGAACAGATAGAACACATTCCTTTAGAGTGTATTAATAATAGGCTCTAAATACAGAGAAAGGGAACACATGTTCAGCAGGAGAAAAAAGCAGGAAAATAATGAGAAAATAATCTTCTAACATAACTTAATAAAGGTACCTACGTAGTAATTATCTTTAGCTGTAAGAAAGGCCAAAAGTAATTTGACATGAAAATACCAGCTTCCAGGCATTACTGAAGAACCAGTTCTCAATTTTTGACATCCACTGAAAGTCAGTTGGAGTCATGCATGCAGACATTTCTATGTTCATTGCTGAGTCAAAACCAGAGATTCCTTGCGTCATAGGCTGTCTGTACTCAGACCACTATGGGTTATGATTACAGGTGAAATAAAGAAAGCAAAGAGAATTTTCCCTGAAGTGTCAGGGTCCTGAGGGTATTCAGAGGCTTTCCTGGTCATGCCTGTTCTCTCCTGGGCCCTTGCCCTGCCTCTGCCCGTGGCCCAGGACACCATTTCAGCCCAGCCCGGAGCCACCAGTTATTTACCTGGGAACAGACCAGTGTGCAGCCCAGAGTTCATGCTTCAGCTCACCAGCCAATGTGAAATGCCATAAATATAACCTGTTCTGTTATAGGCAATGTATTACGCGAGTGAAGTGACTACTTATGTAAGATTTCACCTGCTGACTATATAATACAAGCTAGGAAGGTACAAATCACTGAGTTTAAACTATTACCCCTCACACAGCTCTTCAGAGAGATGAAAAGCCAGGTAAATTGAGTTTCCAAGCTCAAGATAATTTTCGCTTTTAATTATGCATATTTTATCATGGCGAGACCAGAATTTCAAGGAATTCTGAGTAACTGTAGATGATCTTCCCAGAGTCTAAATCAGTTGCATGCAGAAAGAGAAATAAGAATATCCTCTGTAAGCAGCACTGATTTATTCAGAATTCAAATTAAATTGGTTATGAAAGTTGGAAATACATTAATGAAGATTAACAATAGAACCCTAAGGATCTTGAATAACTGAATTGGAAATATGAGAATGATTGATGCAGCGACAGTAACAAAAGCCCTTCTGAGAAAAGAAAACTCCCAGTGTTATTATGGAGAATGAGAAGGGCAGTGAACCACATATCGAACCCCAGAGCCTCCATGTCACTTGTTAGGATGCATTTGGAGGCAGCTAATTCCACACAAAGGCAAGTCCCTTGGCTGGAATTCTGTAACAGTGACTTGGATGCAATTCTTTTTTGGAAAGATTTCAAAAAAATGGATTTTCATAATTTCAGAAATTTTTTCTTCCATAATAACATGAGTACAAGCAAGCAAAAGCAAAGAACTAAACAAAGCATACAGTCAATAAGAAAATAACCCACACTTTTCTATTACAGATAAATAAATTTTATGTACTGGTCTATTCTGGAAAACAGTCTTAACAGAATCCAGAAAACTAGATTTGATTTGAGTCATTTTTAAAATGAGGGGCTAAGCACATGTTTCACTATAAGTTTTGTGCCTAAGAGAGCCTAACATTCAGAACCCAAGAATGTAAACCATGAACTTCAAAACTGAAGTCCTTTCTCAGATACTTAAGCTTGGCTAAGATGTCATTGCTCTTCGAAAGTGTTTTGCCTCTCCTCATTGGTTTCCCTTTCCTGCAAAATGGTCATAATCTCTCTTGTGTCCAAAAAGAGGCTTGGTTCCTACACTGAAACCTTCTTTTTCTGCCATGAAAAATTAGACATTTTATATCTGCAGAGTACCACACAGTTGATAAGTTGTCTACAATTCCTACTGAGCTATTCCTATTAAGCTATTAAACTAGCATGGATTTGCACCTTACCAAAGGAGCTACAAGGCAAACTCTCCAGAAACAGTTTCACAAAGATTAGATTTTCAAAAATCTTTTTATGTTTTAGCAGGAAAACAGTAGCTCTCCTACTTAAAATGAAGGTCATACTACAACACAGAAAATAATTGACAGAAATACCCCCATTTAGAAATGTGCAAAACCCTTCACAAACCAAAGCCCAACCCCCACACCAACCTGAAGTTGAGCTATGTTTTGTTTAGAAAAAGAAAGTACAGGCTTTAAAATTATCTGACAAGTTTTTATAATTTTTCTGGCACCAGGAAAAATCAGAGACTTAATTTTTTTAAATAAATGTAGTTGACTAGGGGCAGAAGATACTTTTTATTAAATACCTACATTTTCCTTCAGAGGAATTTTATGCACTAAAATAATTTTAGCACTTCATTAGCAACATTATGTACAGAAGTGACACTTTTCTTTTGGCTGTTTTGAACTACTGTCAGAGAACCCCTGGCAGTATGAGGCAGCCTGAAGTAGAACATGTTTCTTCTGATGTTAAAGGCCACCAAGGTTTATTCCTTCTCCAACAGTTATTTCTTTGATTCTGTTTTAATAAGAAGTTTCTGTATTCAGAAAGTCCTTATGTTTTCTGTTCAAAATGTATTTTAAAGAATTTTAATTACTTTGGGAGTGATTGTAGTAGAAACAGCAGAGATTTTCTGAGCGCTTAAGGCATTTATAATTACTCTGATGGATATTGGACTCTTCAGACATGCATAATAAAGGATCACAGACATAGATGGAAGTGAAGTAGCTCCAAATAATACTAAGTCTGTTAAACTTGCTGTATTTTATGAATGCCATATGCTGTATATGCCACCTTCTTCATTTTACATTTCACACCCGAGCCCAGTTTCAAGCACGCTGGTACCAGACAGTATTTCAGGTAGAAAACTAGTTTGAAGCAGCATCAATATTTTCCCTTCATGTTGAATTTCATTTCCATCAGAATTGAAAGCACAAATCAAGCCACAGTAACCCTGAACTGAACTTAACTGAACTGCTGTGGCAATGATAAAAGAGAATGAAATGGAACCAGCAGTTTCTGTCAAGAGAGGCTGGATCTTCACAGGAAGCAACCAAACAAATGAAAATAGAGACCAAGACGACTTACAGTTGGATTGCTTTGAGACCAGTAGGTTATATGAAGTTAACCATGACACTGGCCTCTTCCTAGTATCTTAATA